>SKCR01014137.1:0-56698 GCA_019454045.1 Zanthoxylum bungeanum | reverse complement strand
GCATCCAATACACATTACTTTACAGCCTTATTTAAGCTAAAGAAAGCTCAACTCTACATCAAATGCAGAATTATAATCTAGATCAATTTCTAAACAATTCAATTCTACCTTAGAAAATATAAATTAACTTAACCATTAAATTTTCGTTACATTTCTCGTTAGCGTAGAACCAAAAAGTCTAGAAATATCTAAATTACATGCATGTGCAAACATCAAAAGTCGATTATATATCATATATCAAGCATGAATAATATAATGGATGAAGGATCAGACCTGCTTTGATACCATTTTTGTTGGGGTTTTGGGCAAAGGGCGCGACAGAAGCGCGGTTGGGGTGAAATCGTAATTTAAAATTTTTAAATTACCGAATAAATTATTCAATATCAAATATGAATAATTCATTCATATTTCACATAAACATATTTATTCGATATCAAATAACGATATAAATAGTTACGAAAACGTTTTTCCGCAAAATGGCATAAAACACGTTTTTGATCGAACCGACTACCCAATACACATGAGGGCTACCCAGGTCAGCCCCAATAGTATTAGGGCAGTTCATGGGCTGCCCGAATAGTGATAAATTCACTGTTTGGGCAGTTGTCACTCGGTTGGCTCAAAAGTCACCCGGTAATGCTGTTTTTTGCCGTTTTCGCTTATTTCAACTCCGAAACAATTTCCGGCAATTGTTCAAACACCCAAAACACATATAATACATAAAATGACATCATTATCATCAAAATCAACCCAGTTTTTCCATATCAATTTTGCAACAAAAATAATCAATTTTTTCATGCTTTAATCCAACTTTTTCAACATTAATCATATTAATCAAAACACCAATTCAAGTCACCATCAATGAAGCACCCAAGAAAAATTCTAAGCATTACAAGAGTGGTCATAACACTCTAGAATGACAACTTATCATCAAATGACAAAATTGAACAAATATTACAATAATATCATTCAAATCAACTTCACACATGCACCATTCTTTCAATTCCATCCTTCAAATCAAAAACCCCAAATTCTAAGAAAAATAAAAAAACCCTAGAATCCATCTAGATCATTAAGAAACAAGAAACATGCTTTCAAAACTTAAGGGAATTGAAGATTACTTTTAATCTCTTATTTCCTAAAGCTTTTTTTTTCTTGATTTTTCTTGATTTTCTTCCTTGAATCATCAAGCCAAGATTTGAGAACTTTGGAGGATATATTTTCGACCATGATAGATTTTTTTGGTGAAAAGAAAAAAAAATTCCCTTTTAAATCATGATTACCGACTTTCCAATGGTAGTTTGGTCATTTTTGCATTTTAATTCATTAAATTAAAAACAAGATAAGATAAGCTCTAAGTTTGACAAATCAAGTTTGCACACTTAAGATTAATTAAAACATGCCACATGTATCAATAATAATTAAACATATTGCATAATATTTATGTAATGTGGATATTATTTAACTATTCAAATATTTAACATTTAAATATCTAAACAATTAATTAATATAATTATTATAATAATATATGTATTTTTATTTACATTAAATGACAAATACATATATTAATAGCATGAGTCAAAGTCTCATTTGACAATTAATTAATGTGTATCAAATCAAATTTTGTATCAACTATAAATACACATTAATTATAAATTGACCAAAATCCCCTAAAGCATGTGTTTTCGTTTAACCAATTACCAATTAAATGATTCGAATTAACTCATTTAATCCGATGAAGTATTATGAATAATCTGTATTATTCATAACGCGTTGCCCAAGTGCTCAACGAGTACACTTCATATTGTGGGACTCTCTAAGTTTAGGTTTATCCGTCACGAAATCCAATTTCGTGTCCATAATTCACCCACTCGTGAATTATGACGACCATAGATAATCTCGCTAAACTATGCAAGTCGAGGTCATTGCATACGTATAATCCCTCTGTCACAGGCTATCCATATTATACATGGGATATAGATAAGAACGCCAAATCTGTATGGTATAATATAATCTACTTTTCAAATTTAAGATCTCTAAATAACACTCGGAACTGATTTCCGAAGTTATACCACAGCCATAGATTTACTATATCGCAAACACGTGTAGGATGCATATGCCCTGTATACAGGACTGGCGGATTCTATCTTGATACGCACAATATATCTTGATCATCAGTCCACACCCAACGAATAGGCAGAGGTCTGATCTGAATAGATCGGTGATGTGACTACCATCAAAGTGTGGAGGATAACTCATATATCCACAGTGGTATCTCAAGTCGAATGACCACTATGCTCACTCAACTCGAGAAGATTCTTATTGACGTTGGTGTACCATCTATTAGGAAATCTTCAGTGAGTCGTTCAGTGTTTATCAAATAAACACCTACATGTCTATACGAGTCTCCTGAGACTCATGGTTCATAGGGATAAACTATCAGACCAAGTCACGATATACGATATGTACTGGTCTCAGCGGATTATAATAACCGCGACCCGTGTTAGTAAATTTTGACCATGAACTTTATTTAAGGATATACAACTTATAGTGACGCTTTCCAATGTCAATTACAAACTACATTGTAACTGCGCACTACGTTGTAAATCCTAGGGTCTTTGTCTAATATACACGTATCACTAAATCAGATTTAGTTTCAATCTAATCATATGTAGATATCTATGTTGGACAATTATGACCCATAGCATCACTATTTATACATAACATGGTGTTGTTGTACAAATTAATTAAGTGACAAAGGCAATTGCTCTTTTATCATTTGTAATTGGATTACCGGGATATATAAATGATAAAAGTCCATATGATTAGTTCCAGATTAATAAGATATGAGACAATATTAATCCATTAAGGTTTAATCATTAAAATGTCCCTAGTCGTAGTATTATCGAGACTGGACATCGATAATGAGGAATAGACTAGTATTACACTTGTGCGCTTTGTGGGAGCATAACGACATAGTTCTCATATATTTAAGTATTGGATACTTATGCAAGTGTGATAGAAGGTTGTGTTTACCGATGGTACGGAAACAGCTTTGCTCTGGATAGACCCCTCGGAATTCCATTGGTTGTATGACTATGTGTCTTTGGAAGTCCGAATCAGGGTAGGTGTATTTGGTCTTAACCTGAGACTTACATCGCTAATGCTTGCGACAATCAATATACTTTGGTTTTGGTCGTCCAGGGCTTTAACAGGTTCTGTGTACGCTTCTTCTGGGTATATTGAGAATTGTAGTGTATTGGGTGTGATGTCAAGATGGAAGTATCACTTCAGTCATATGGAGATGATGGTCACGTATGATAAGGAACTGGTACTCTTGTATGTTGCAGCTATCAGACCAAGTCACGATATACGATATGTACTGGTCTCAGCGGATTATAATAACCGACCCGTGTTTGTAAATTTTGACCATGAACTTTATTTAAGGATATACAACTTATAGTGACGCTTTCCAATGTCAATTACAAACTACATTGTAACTGCGCACTACGTTGTAAATCCTAGGGTCTTTGTCTAATATACACGTATCACTAAATCAGATTTAGTTTCAATCTAATCATATGTAGATATCTATGTTGGACAATTATGACCCATAGCATCACTATTTATACATAACATGGTGTTGTTGTACAAATTAATTAAGTGACAAAGGCAATTGCTCTTTTATCATTTGTAATTGGATTACCGGGATATATAAATGATAAAAGTCCATATGATTAGTTCCAGATTAATAAGATATGAGACAATATTAATCCATTAAGGTTTAATCATTAAAATGTCCCTAGTCGTAGTATTATCGAGACTGGACATCGATAATGAGGAATAGACTAGTATTACACTTGTGCGCCTTGTGGGAGCATAACGACATAGTTCTCATATATTTAAGTATTGGATACTTATGCAAGTGTGATAGAAGGTTGTGTTTACCGATGGTACGGAAACAACTTTGCTCTGGATAGACCCCTCGGAATTCCATTGGTTGTATGACTATGTGTCTTTGGAAGTCCGAATCAGGGTAGGTGTATTTGGTCTTAACCTGAGACTTACATCGCTAATGCTTGCGACAATTAATATACTTTGGTTTTGGTCGTCCAGGGCTTTAACAGGTTCTGTGTACACTTCTTCTGGGTATATTGAGAATTGTAGTGTATTGGGTGTGATGTCAAGATGAAGTATCACTTCAGTCATATGGAGATGATGGTCACGTATGATAAGGAACTAGTACTCTTGTATGTTGCAGCTATCAGACCAAGTCACGATATACGATATGTACTGGTCTCAGCGGATTATAATAACGACCCGTGTTAGTAAATTTTGACCATGAACTTTATTTAAGGATATACAACTTATAGTGACGCTTTCCAATGTCAATTACAAACTACATTGTAACTGCGCACTACGTTGTAAATCCTAGGGTCTTTGTCTAATATACACGTATCACTAAATCAGATTTAGTTTCAATCTAATCATATGTAGATATCTATGTTGGACAATTATGACCCATAGCATCACTATTTATACATAACATGGTGTTGTTGTACAAATTAATTAAGTGACAAAGGCAATTGCTCTTTTATCATTTGTAATTGGATTACCGGGATATATAAATGATAAAAGTCCATATGATTAGTTCCAGATTAATAAGATATGAGACAATATTAATCCATTAAGGTTTAATCATTAAAATGTCCCTAGTCGTAGTATTATCGAGACTGGACATCGATAATGAGGAATAGACTAGTATTACACTTGTGCGCTTTGTGGGAGCATAACGACATAGTTCTCATATATTAAGTATTGGATACTTATGCAAGTGTGATAGAAGGTTGTGTTTACCGATGGTACGGAAACAGCTTTGCTCTGGATAGACCCCTCGGAATTCCATTGGTTGTATGACTATGTGTCTTTGGAAGTCCGAATCAGGGTAGGTGTATTTGGTCTTAACCTGAGACTTACATCGCTAATGCTTGCGACAATCAATATACTTTGGTTTTGGTCGTCCAGGGCTTTAACAGGTTCTGTGTACGCTTCTTCTGGGTATATTGAGAATTGTAGTGTATTGGGTGTGATGTCAAGATGGAAGTATCACTTCAGTCATATGGAGATGATGGTCACGTATGATAAGGAACTGGTACTCTTGTATGTTGCAGCTATCGGGATAATATGACTAGGTCATGTTTATCTGATTATAGAGACTAGTTACCAGAGATCCGATATATGCTTCGTACGGGGCAGACACAATTCCAGCCACAGGTTTTGCATGTGACATCTGATACTGGATCGCAATACGCAATACTATGTATACTATGCCTGATACAGATTATATATTCCTTTAAGAATATTTCTGGAGAATTGGGTAGGCACGGTGCTTTGTAAGAAGCCAACCATGTATTGTAAATCGGTAAAAACGTAGTACTAGGTACGTACGTGTTCGAATAGTCCGACGACTGGATTTACTGCCAACATATCCAGGGATCTCATGGGTCGCTTCCCGAAGATTCACCGATGACGTATGACTCGGACATGATTAATCTGGGATTAATTATAAGAGAGAGAAAATTAATCTAGGATTAATTGCGGAGAAATTTTATCTGGGATAAAATACTATTTAAAGAGAGAGAACGATTAATTTGGAATTAATCGATAAAATAATATATTCGATATATTATACGAAATTAGATTTCGACACAGAATTAAAATTAGATTTTAATTCGAGCGAACGAGTTAATTTAGAATTAATTCGCTAGCGACGTGACTAGTAATTTTGCTAGGCATAATTATTTAATTAAATTTGATTTAATTACATCGCAACGGAAAATTCGTTAATTCAGAATTAGCAAACCCGAGCTCGGGAGTGTTTATGGGCCCACTCGAATTTTGAATCGAGTGGGGCCCACATGTCACATCACTTGTCATTTGACTTACCTTTATGGTGATGGAATTTGGTGGGTGGGTGATGGCTTGTTTGACACTCCAAGTTGGTGAGATTTTTTACATATACCAAAATATTTGTTTTGGTATATCATTATTTGATTTTGGAAATCAATTCCAAGTCAACTCATTTTTTCTCTCATTCTTCCTCTCTTCTCCATTCACGCCACTCTCACTCTCTTGGCATAAGGGTTGGCCGAAACTCACCAAGGAAAATTGGAAAATTTGTTGCAAATTTTTCAAGAGCTAGCACATCAAAAGGAGTCCTTCAAAGGTGATAGGGAAACCCATATATGAGTTTGGAATCAACACTCAAAGCTTGGAGCTTGAAGAGCACAACAAAAGGGGTTGGTCGAATACATCAAAATGACAATCTTAGTGCAACTTCTCAAAGGCAAAAGTTTTGAACTCTCCGCCAACATCCAACCGATCAAAGTTAGTATTTTCGCTACTTTACTTTGATGTATTCACATGTTTCATTGCTTAATTGATCTTGGTTTGACCTAGAAAACCCAACAATGGTATCAGAGCAGTTATTAAGCATGAAATTGAATTTAGGGTAAAATTTGGGTAAATTTGATTTGAGCATGATTTAACCAAATTGTTTGTTTGAGCATGCTTGTATATGGATAACTTGGAGTTATATGTGATCAATTTGATGAAAATTGAATTGGATTAATTTTCCTATATTATTTTGGCTTGGCCGAATATGTGATATGCCCTAAGTCATGGTATTTTTTGTTCTTTTGATCATTGGATGAGTTTAAAGACTTGGGACAAATTGATTAATGATTTAATTGGATTGAAATCGAAATAGGTTTAATAAAAACCCCAAAATGATGTGAGCTTCAAAGCATGAAATGAGATATTTTTGTTTCAATAATGTTGGACATGTGTTGAACAAATTAAAGCATGATTAATTTTATAAATTGGTATTTTGGAAATGTTGATTTAAATAATTAATTATGGCTAATACACTTTAATTGATTAAATTATGATATTTGGAATATTGGAATTTAATTAGTTGGGCTTAAATTTAGAATTGGGCTAATAAAGTTGTATTTGGGCTTAATGGGCTTGGTTGGGCCAAGTTTGGTTTAGGTTAATTTGTTGGATCCAATTGGGCTTAAAACCAATTCCATAAAGTCCAAATATAATATAATGGGCCTTTAAATATTTTAATTGGGCCTAAATTGATTTTTGGCAAAGGGTGATTCCTTATTGGGCTTTGGTTGCCAAAGTCCAAGCCTTATAAATTAATTGAAAGCCCATTGGACTTTAATTAAATTGACATTGGATGTTAATTGGGCTTTGAGACCCGTTAAGATTAGATTTAGAATCTAAGTCGCAAAGGCTCATTAATAAAGTGTAATTATTTAATTTGGAATTAAATAAAGAATTAGTATTGAATACGAATTAAATTGGATTTAATATTGTAGTTTGATATAATTCAAGAATTCGTACTTTGAGTACTTATTCTTAAACGAGTTGGACTCGCGCAAATCAAATCGTTGTTTGAACATTGGATGATCATTAATCAGAGATTAATTAATTGGATTAGATTGATTGATAACATGCTTTGTGTGAATACATGGATGTGATGTATCATTAAGTTTGTTGTGCCAAAGCTAAGGCTTAGTTGATTCAGAGGAAAAAAGGTTAAGGAATATATCGAATATATTGGCATATATTAGATATATGTTTCAGATTTGGATGTCCACCTACTGGATCTAGGAATTGGATGAGATCCAATTGATCTTAGAGATCTACCTAGTTAAATATCATACAGCTTGTTGGCCAAAGTCAAGGTTGTGTGTTATTTAACGGGATCCTAGCCCACTAGGAAACTATGTTTCCCGTGTACTCAACAGAGGGTTAGAGGCTCGCCGAAAAATAGTGGGAGGCAAGTATTAAATTTGCAATTTCGTTTAGATACTTGCCAATACGCGCTCATTTCAATTTTTTGTCATTACATTAATATATTAGTTGGACTAATATTTAATTGTTTTTTTATTTAAACAGTTGGACTGTATTCAAACTACTTCAAATTATAGTTGATTATATAATTGGATTATTGTAATCAATATATTTGAATTTAACCAATTAAATTATAGTTGACTATATAGTTAGACTATAGTAATCATTATATTTAATTGTACCCGAAATCGTTGATTAGATAGTTAGACTATTGGAATTAAGATAACTGAAAGATTAGCGTTTAAAACATAATCCTAGGTGAAAATATCTTTAAACGGCTTTAATTTTCAGATTGGGAATAAAACCTCAGGATAGTCCTGGGAACTGAGAAGTTATTCTATTTGATAGAGAAATATCTCGGGCCTAAGCCCGGAGTTGAGAAAATAGTAGAACATGATCTTTGGAAGATTCATGTGATGATAACTTTAGTGCTCAATCCGTTATGCTTAACACAATGACTCTTTAATTCCCTCGTCATAATCAAGGATTAGATCATTGTACCATGATGATAAAATTAAAGATCTTCATAGATCTATTTTTAGATCTTAGAAGTACAAATTGCAAAAGAAGCTCTTTCGCTCGTGTATGTCAGAGGGTACATCTGTCGAGCACTAGGTGTCGCAGATGATTGCTGACATCGATCAGCTAGGTTAGCTGGGTATTACCTACGTGGTCGAGACTACCAAAGATTTGATCTTATAGTCTCTACCTGAAAGCTGGGACATGTTCATTATGAACCAAGAGTAAACTCTTGGAGAGTTGATGGCTATGCTCTAGGAGGCAGAGCCAGAGCTTCTAAAAGTGGCAAAGGTAAAATCATCACAGTCTTCTGGGAAGACAAATGACATATCCCAAGATGTCTGCCTAAACTGTGGCAAACGGATTCACTGGAAGCGTGACTGCCGTATGGACAAGGCAAACGTGAAGAAACTGAAGGCGGGGCAAGGCTCCGACTTCAAGAATATTTGTCATAAACATGTTCACTATTAGTTTCAAAATTGGATTTTTGATACTAGATGTGGTATATAAATATGTACTGATGTGTAGAATCTGCTGATTAGCAGGAGACTGACTTCAGGTGAGATCGACCTGCGAGTCAGAAACGGGACGAGAGTCGACATTTTAACCGTAGAAACCTAAGTTTAGGAACTATCTTTTGGGTATGTACCTAAATTAGGAAACTGTTATAATGTACCTAGTTTGACTAGAAACATTATCTATATATCTAAGTTTAACCTGTTGCGGGTATACCTTTATATTCTAGAACACTAAGTGTTTTATTTTATAAAGATGATATTGAGATAATCACATTAGATGTGAATAACAATATTTATATTTTGAATATAAATGAATCTCAAACATATAGCATGACAAACAAATAGCTCAAACTGAATTAATCAGTTGAGACTTATCTGTGGCATTGATGTCTGAGACACATTAACAAGACTCGTATATCCATACTTTCAAAGAGTGGGTACTAGGACGGATTTGATTCTAATCAAATGATTTCTACGAATCTAGTTTATTAGGCAAAGTGCCTAAAACACCTTTTACTTGGTAAAAGTACAAATGCCACTGATTTGTTAGCCCTCGTTCATAGTGACGTAAGTGGGCCCATGTCTAGCTAGGCTAGATGTGGATATGAATACTTCGTAACCTTTACGGATGTGGCATCGCATTATGGTTATGTGTTTCTTATGAAACATAAATCGGAAAACTTTTGATAAATTCAAAAAGTTTCGACACGAAGTATAAAAATAGACCGGCAAGAGTATTAAGCAATAAGTTTCTCAATTACTTGAAAGAGTCTAGTATTCTTTCATAGTGGACTCCTCTCGAAACACCTCAATTTAACGGTGTGTCCGAACAGAGAAACCGAACTTTGTTGGACATGGTAAGGTTAATTATGAGTCGCTCTGAGCTACCATTTTCATTCTAGGGATATGCATTTAACAGTGCAACACTTATTTTGAATAAGGTTCCATGAAAATCTGTTTGACAGACTTCATATTAGATATGAACAGGAAAGAAACTAGGTTTTCTCATTCCTGAAGATTTGGGAATGCTAGGCATATGTTTGGATGATACCAAACTAAAACCCAAATTGGATAAGTGCCTAATTTGTAGGTTATCCTAAGATAACCAAAGTATAGTACTTATACAACTCACAAGAGAACAATTTAATTGTTACTCTCCATGCAGTTTTCCTAAGAGGAATACCTATGTGCAGTGGTAAGTGGGAGGAAAGTAAACCTCGATGAAAATCGGAGTAATACTATTCCAGGCACCGATTCCTTAATGGAACACAAACAGTTCATCAAGGATAAAACTGTACCATAATCTTTGAATACACAAGAACCACGTAAATCGAGGAGAGAGTCAGAAAACAACCTATGAGGTATGGTTTCTGATCTCACCTCGTAAAGATGTCAATCTTATTGAGGAACACGAACTGGCTACGTATGAGGAAGTGATACAAGGTATCGACTCTCTATTATGGCAAAGTGCAATGATGTCCGAAATGGATTCCATGTATACCAACCAAGTTTAGACACTGGTTGATGTACCGGAAGGCATTGTGCCTATGGTACTATATTAGTCTTCAAGGAAGACATACATGGATGGCAACGAACCAACGTACAAAGCTAGGCTTATAGCAAAAGGGTATCGTTATCAATATTGTGTCGATTACGACGAAACCTTTTAACCGTTGCCATGATTAAATCCATTTGGATAATGCTTGCTAATGTTGCATGTTTCATTTATGAAATGTGGCAACTGAACGTCAAAATCGCTTTCCTTAAATGAAAACCTTTTGGAGGATGTTTATAACATCCTGACGGTTTTATCGTACAAAAATAAGCAAACAAGGTTTGCAAGTTAAATTGATCCATTTATGGATTGATACAAGCATTGCTTTCTTGGAACCAACGTTTTGATGTAAACATAATGATATATGATTTAATTCTAAACGAAAATGATTCTTGTGTATATAAGGAGGTTAGTGGGAGCGCACTGAAAGTGATTGTCCTATATAATGATGATAATCATTTCTTGGAAATGACATTCCCATATTACAATCGGTGAAAGCTTGGCTTTCATGAAAATTCTCCATAGAATACTTGGGAGAGACAACTTTTATTCTAGGAATAAGGATCTACTGGGATAGATCTAAAGGTTGTTGGCACTCTCCGAGAACTCGTACATTGAAATATATGTACGCGACCTGGTGTCTCAAATGTTTTGAGCATATGAAGTCACAATCAGGCCAATCTAAGTGATAGTCAATGGATTGATGTTAAGAACATCCTTAAGTATCTTAGAAAACTAAGAATGCTTTCTTAAGCTATGGAGATGGAGAACTTGAAATGACTGGGTTCACTACTGCAAGTTTCCAAACCGATAAAGACGACTGTAAGTCGCAATAAGGGTACTATATAATTTGAATAACGGAACAGTGAGCTGGAAATCTTCCAAGCAAGATACTGTTGCCGAATAAATAACAAAAGCGGAATATTGCTGCAGCTGAGGCAGCAATAGAAGCACATTGGATTTATATAATCCTAATTGGATTAGGATTAGTTCTGTTAGCAGCTGAGCTAGGCTACAGCATAGGCTAAAGAATTAATGGTCTCATCAACGATCCAAATATATGCTTCAATTATTTTATCTGATTCGTCGGATCATACATCATGGCGATGTGATGATCGAATAAATCGCATCAAATGATAACATTGCAAATCCGCTGACGAAAGTAGTTTCTCAGTAGAAGTTTGAGCGACCCGTACATAATTCAAGTGTAGGACACTTGAGTGATTGGCTATAGGCCAAGTGGGAGATTGTTGGACAATTATGACCCATAGCATCACTATTGTACAGAACATGGTGTTGTTGTACAAATTAACTATGTGACAAAGGAAATTGCTCTTTTATCATTTGTAATTGGATTATCGGGATATATAAATGATAAAAGTCCATATGATTAGTTCCGGATTAATAAGATATGAGACAGTATTAATCCACTAAGGTTTAATCATTAAAATGTCCCTAGTCGTAGTATTATCGAGACTGGACATCGATAATGCGGAATAGACTAGTATTGCACTTGTGCGCGTTGTGGGAGCATAACGGCATAGTTCTCATATATTTAAGTATTGGATACTTATGCAAGTGTGATAGGAGGTTGTGTTTACCGATGGTACGGAAAAGCTTCGCTCTGGATAGACCCCTCGGAATTCCATTGGTAGTATGAATATGTGTCTATGGAAGTCCGAATCAGGGTAGGTGTATTTGGTCTTAACCCGAGACTTACATCGCTAATGCTTGCGATAATCAATATACTTTGGTTTTGGTCGTCCAGGGCTTTAACAGGTTCTGTGTACGCCTCTTCTGGGTATATTGAGAATCGTAGTGTATTGGGTGTGATGTCAAGATGGAAGTATCACTTCAGTCATATGGAGATGATGGTCACGTAGGATAAGGAACTGGTACTTTTTTATGCTGTAGCTATTGGGATAATATGACTAGGTCATGTTATCCGATTATAGAGACTAGTTACCAGAGATCCGATATATGCTTCGTACGGGGCAGACATAATTCCAGCCACAGGCCTTGCATGTGACATCCGATACTAGATCGTAATACGCAATACTATATATACTACGCCTGATACATATTATATATTCCTTTAAGAATATTTCTGGAGAATTGGGTAGGCACGGTGCTTTGCTAGAAGCCAACCATGTCTTGTAAATCAGCAAAAACATAGTACTAGGTACGTATGTGTTCGGATAGTCCGACGACCGGATTTACTACCAACATATCCAGGGATTTCATGGGTCGCTTCCCGAAGATTCACTGATGACGTATGACTCGGACATGATTAATCTAGGATTAATTATAAGAGAGAGAAAATTAATCTAGGATTAATTGCGGAGAAATTTTATCTGGGATAAAATACTATTTAAAGAGAGAGAACGATTAATTTGGAATTAATCGATAAAATAATATATTCGATATATTATACGAAATTAGATTTCAACACGGAATTAAAATTAGATTTTAATTCGGGCGAACGAGTTAATTTAGAATTAATTCGCTAGCGACGTGACTATTAATTTTGCTAGGCATAATTATTTAATTAAATTTGATTTAATTACGTCGCAACGGAAAATTCGTTAATCTGGAATTAGCGAACCCGAGCCTGGGAGTGTTTGCGGGCCCATTCGGATTTTGAATCGAGTGGGGCCCACATATCGCATGACAAGTCACATCACTTGTCATTTGACTTACCTTTATGGTGATAGAATTTGGTGGGTGGGTGATGGCTTGTTTGACACTCCAAGTTGGTGAGATTTTTAACATATACCAAAATATTGGTTTTGGTATATCATTAATTGATTTTGGAAATCAATTACAAGTCAACTCATTTTTTCTCTCCTTCTTCCTCTCTTCTCCATTCACGCCACTCTCACTCTCTTAGCATAAGGCTTGGCCGAAACTCACCAAGGAAAATTGGAAAATTTGTTGCAAATTTTTCGTAAGTAATATTATGGAAAAAATAATTGTTCGTATTTATGAATCAGACATAAATACGATTCGGATTGGCACTCTGAGCACCAACCCTAACACTATGATAGGTCAATGGATCATCTATACCATCGCTGGATGCGACAACTTATGCCTCTTCAACCCCAAGGTAGCGATCAGGTTATCGTACAACCTTCCACTGCGTCTAGGTGGTAGATCATTCTGACTAACTTGCATCTGACGCTCAAATGTCGAAGGTGCTATGTATTTGTCAACTGTCGTTGATGATTATGTGCTGGTTGAACCAGCAAGTAACTCCTTGAGTAACACTTTACTTCGAGGCTTGAACTCCCCCATATAGTCCTCCTCTAGAAACGTAGCATTTTTCTATACAAACATTTTGTTATCATCATGACTATAGAAGAATCCACCTCTAGTCTCCTTAGGATAGCCTACAAATAGGCACACCTGAGAACGTGGCTCCAACTTTGTAGTCTTATTCTTCAGAACATGTGCTGGACACCCCCATATGCGGAAATGTCGTAAACTAGTTTTACGACCATTCCACAACTCTAAGGGAGTCTTAGGAATAGACTTAGATGGAACTACATTAAGGATATGCATTGTATTTTGCAATGTATATCCCCAAAATGAACTAGGTAGTGAGCTATAACTAAACATAGATCTCATCATGTCTAGTACGGTTCAATTTCTCCTCTCTGCAACACCATTTTTCTGTGGTGTTCCAGGTGCTGTGAGTTGGGATACTATCCCATGCTCAACTAAGAATTCCTCGAAATATCTGTCAAGGTATTCTCTTCCACGATCTGATCGTAGAGTGTTGATTATTTTACCTAACTGGTTCTCAACCTCAGCATGATACTCTTTGAACTTTTCAAAAGTATCTGACTTGTGCTGCATTAGGTAAACATACCCATATCTAGAATAATCGTCAATGGATGTGACGAAGTATTCATAACCACCTCGGGCTCTTACATTCATCGGTCCGCAAACGTCCGAATGTATTAGCTCAAGTGGTTGACTGACTCCTATACCTTTTCCAGTAAAAGGTCTCTTGGTCATTTTTCCTTCTAAACAGGATTCACAAACTGGTAAAGTTCCGAGCTTTAACTGGTTTAAGGCTCCGTTCTTTATCAATCTGTCTATCCGGTCAAGGTTGATATGACCAAGTCTAAGATGCCACAGATATGTGTCATCGTGAGAATTCTTTTGCCGTTTAGTTTTAGGTTTCTCAACCTTAAATATTTCAGTGTTGAGCAGTGGGTTATATGTTAACAATCTTAACAATATAAGTTATCTCCTAATTTCCTTTGCATATAAGTAATCCATTTTGAAATAATAACTATTATTATTAGATAAAATGGAAACCATCATGCAATAGTTTTGAAACAGAAATCAAATTTCTCTGAGAAAATATGAATAAACAACACTTTGTTTAAATTCAAATAACTTTTATTTGAAAACTGAAAACTGATAACTCCTACTATTTTACTGAAACAACATCCATTGTCCCAATTATCATAGTAAAGTCAACTTTAATAAGGCGTTAACTTATATCAAGTAGCTGTACCATTAGCCTTAGCATTCCCAGTTCCTTTCTTCTTCATCTTTGCAGATTTTGAAGACTTGGCAACATTTGCCTCAGTACTGGACTTACGAGGTTCCACAAGCATGGACTCATATAGGTGAGCTCATTAAGCAGCTGGGTCAACGTAAAAGTCAACTTGTTCATAACATCATTGCTTTTAAACTGCAGGAAACTCTTCAAAAAAGTTTCCATTATCATGGTCACCTGGCTACACTCTTCAATACGAGCTTCATGGATTTTAGCAGTGTTGAGATAGGTCATCATCCTCAAGCGTGCTCTCGGACCGATGTCCCATCCTTCATCCTAGCAATCATTGTTGAGACCATGGCCTCATGACGTTGACGCTCCGAAGGCTGCCCGAACATGCCTTGCAATGACTCCATCATCTGAGATGCTGAAGCCATATGTTCATACTTTGTAGCAAGTACCTCAGACATTCTTTCTAGCAAGTAGCAGCGGGTTTTCTCATAGCTGCGACCCATTTCTAGTAGGCATCGTGCACAGCTTGGCCAGCATTTCTGGCCGGCTCGGGAGGACACTCCTCTGTCAGGACAAACTTTAGGTCTTTACAGACCAAGATAGCGTTCATGTTACTTTTCCACTTAACATAATTTTCTCCCGTTAATTTATCATTTGAGAGTATGGAAATAATCGGAGAAACCATGGCCGGAAAATAAAATAAACATGCATTTAACATTCATTCATTGCATATTAAAATCATCAAATAATTTTGGCATAAAATTAAACATGATACATGAATCCATGAATAGAAAATTAGAAATCTAATAGAATTACTATGCCACAGAAATCTATCATCCCACAAGTAAGTGCCACCGTAGGGTAGGTCAAGTACTTGCATGATAGATCGAGACAATCTCAGTCGATTAATACATACGGGAATAACTCTTATTCCTATATTAAACAACTACCATTTCATTCGATCAAGGAATTTTATTAACAGTTAATTATTCCTTTGTGAGTGTGACCCGCCGTTTCAGGATTCTTGGACTTAACAAGTGATGTGCCACCGTAGGGTAGGTCAGTTCACAAGATACATCTAGAATCCCTATCCTCTCGGAATCCAAACCTGATATTGACCCAAAATGGACACCATCCGTAGGGGGAAGAAAGAAAAGTCGTCTCAAGGCGCCTTTTGAATCTCACATTTTCAGACTAACAACGGAGATCGCGAGATATACTGTCGTATATCCGTCTCCCACTCACTATTTTAAATTTAAGGTTTCTATTTATAAAATATCTAATATTTTAATTTAACTAGTGTGAATAGATTTATGACGGCTAAATCATAATTCTTATTTACACTAGTACACTATTAGTGACCTAACCAAATTTAACTCTTAAAATTTATATCATTAATTTCTATTAGTCTCTACTAATTGTATTACTCAATTAAACTAATTTAATTAGAGTGGTATTAGTGACCTATTATATTTTAACCTTTTAAAATACTAGAACACTAATTAGGTTTTAAAAAAATTAGAATTCTAAAATGGTCAAGATTTATATTAAACTATTTAATTAATCTTAGTGCGTTATAAAATCCAATGGTACATGGAATTGTATCCCGAGTGCAAACCACATTACCGTCCATTCGGATTCGGCTATGGAATTTATGTCCGGGTTTCCATCCTATATACCAATGGAATTTATTATGCACTAATTAAGCCCAATATATTAGAATTCAAATTTTAAACCTTAAAATAAATTAATCCAATTAATTATTTTTCCATACATATCATATTCTAATTTAAACATTTTAAATCACATAAAATCATATTTCATATCTATAATGATAATGCATCTAAAACATGTTATGGCATGTGAAATGCAAGAGTATGCACCCTAAGCTATATGACATGTTATCCAAACAATTCGAATTAAACATACATATAACATAAAAAATATTTTGCATTGATCGGGCTCTTATTTTTCCCTATACTAATCTAATTAGGACAAAAAATACCCAAGGCATCCCTTGGTCTTCTAATCATGCTCAAAAGTGGTGTTGGCTCCTTTTGTGACTTCGGTGCTCCAAAATTACAACAATTGAAAATTTACATTGGAAAATAAAATTACAACAATTGTAAACAATGGCCTTATAGCCTTACATTCCAAAAAAAAAAAAACCAATATTAAAATGAGAGCTAGAAAAATTTACAACCAATGCAAAATCCATTCATCACATGAAAAACAATAATCATTCATCATATGAATATTATTTTATGCCTACTCATCTAAACCTGCAAAACAATATTTATAACTCATATAAACATATTAAAACAGTAACTTTAAATGGAAAAGAGAAGGGTTAAGAACACTTTTCAATCTTGCTCTCGATGCCAATTGTAGGAAACGCTTTCCTTGCGCAGTTGAAACGGTTAAGGCATACAGATCAGACTTGAAAAAATTTTCTGCCCTTCTCCATTGAATTCTGAAAGCTATTGCTACCACCAATGAAATTTTGCTTCAGTTTTAGACAAAATTCCAGCCCCGAAACAGCCCCAGAACAGTCCCTGAAATGCGTGGACAGGGGATGTGGTTTGGTTCTGATTTTTAACTTGGAAACAGCCCCAACACAGCCCCAAAACATCACAAGATATTCCCCAAAAATTCTGGATTAAAACGAATCCAAACGGAGTTCCGTTACACCAAGAAAGGGGCGGTAATGAGCCAAAAATAATGCTCACTGCCAAGTACAAAGAGAAAGAGATGAAGATGAATTTTGTTCGACACCACAAGTCTTTCGAACTGTATCTCGTTACTAACGGAAACATGTGTGGGCAAGACTCACAAAACAATCTCTAAACGTTTTAGGGATTGAGTCACACAAACAACTTTTATTCTTTTGATTATTTGTTTTCTTCTTTATCTTTTGTTTTTGATTTCTCATCTTTTGAGAGAATTGGAGAAGAAGAAGAAAGGTGTCTAGGGTTAGAATGAGAATCATCTAAAAGAAAAATCATATTTTCCTTTTTATATTTAGGGCTTTAATTTCACAAAATAAAACAAAACCCTAGCCTCCACACAATAGTAATATTTTTTCTTTAATTTTTGTAACATCCACCTTTATTACTATAGTAAAGGATAAGTTACAAAAAATAAAAGGTTTAATTGCCTTTCATACAGTGCAATTACTAAAACCATTCAAAATCCTTCCAAAAACTATTTTTGGAAAATCAAAAATCAAAAATTATATTTATTAAATTAAATAATATAATTTAATCACATGTAATTAATAATCATCAAATAATTATTAAAACTATATATTAACCTTTTAATATATAGTATCAAGTGTGACATATTAATATTATTAATCATATTAATAATATTTATACATATGTGAGTATATAATTGGACTATCCAATTATACTAAATCCGCTATAGTATATCGAGTTAGCATGAGGACCAAATGGACCTACGGTTCCGAGCTCCAATAATCTCGAAATATTAATTAAGCTCTTAATTAAATATTTCGAATTATTAACTCCGGATTATTCCACTAAAAACCGAAGTTGCACTCTCGTTGCCGCAGATGATATATTAAGCTGAACCAAGTCGGGTGTCCATCGATATAGTCATTACATATAGATTAATCATTCACGAGTATCTCGTAATTAGAGTCGGGTCATAATATCTGTTATACCCCTCTAATTATTTTTTACCTTAAGTACCATTGATTCTCTAATAAATGATTTATTCATAACCATTATGAATTTTAATCTTTCTATTCGTAATAGAAAGACTTGAGTGCTCTAACCGTTCAAGTACCGAATCAACCCTAAGAAATATACTCCTCTACTTCTCGCAAGAAGGAGTGAACTCAATATCTGTGTAAAACGTTCCCAGCTACACAATAGACCATGCCCCCAAAGTACGTAGCCATTGGTCGGGAGTGCTACACCAAACTCACCTTTGTAAATCAAAGGACATAGACTGCCATGCAGGAGTTCGTAGTACACTAAGGATTAAGATCAATACATATATGACCATCTAGTAGATCGAAATTACTTTCATTATTTAACGGATATTATAAGAATGTCATTTCCATCTGGGTCCAGTCCTATATGATCACATCATACAAGGTGCCTTCATTCTCATGACTCTACATGGACGATCTCGGATCAAGGTCGCCATATAATTATAGAATGGACCACAGCTATAGATAAACCAAAAACAAAGTACCAGTTTTGTTTGCTCTCTATAGACTATTTAATATTACTAACTTCTGAATTAAATCCTCTTGTGTAAGACATTTATACACTAAGTCTGAAGGTACATAAGTAATCTAGGGTATTCAAGATAATTTATAATATGTGAATATTAAACAAACACTTTGATAAATGAATAATGCATCATTTTATTTCAAAACACATAAAGCCGTTTACCTTATATGTAGCTCTAGGGCATACATCCCAACACCTACTAGCTGCAACTGAACCAGAATTCCATTATATCCATTTGAAAATTCTCTGGTGACTTGCAGTCGACGGATCCAGTAATAAAAAGGGTTGCTTTCTGGTAATAGTGATCATTACTCCGGAAGGCGATATACTACAGCAAGCAATCAATTGCGGTTTCAGAGTCACCAACAACGAGGAAGAATATGAAGCATTGATAGCAGGACTGACCTTGGCCAATGGACTTGGGGCTAAAAAGATTGAAGTAAAGTCTGACTCATAACTGATTGTCAACCAACTCCAAGGGTCATATCACGCACGAGATCCCCAGATGGCATCCTATTTACAGAAGGTAAAAGATATTTAGTCGACATTTGAGGAACTCACAATAACCCAAGTTTCAATAAGTGAAAACTCCCAAGCGGATGCATTGGCCACCCTTAGATCAACGATGCAATGAGACAAACCGTAATATATTCTGATAGTATACTTGAATTGGCCAGCTATTTGGAAAGAAGAAAAAGAGGTCGCTTCAATTACTTTAGACGACTCATGGATGCACCATTGGTCAAATATCTGCAAGAAGGCGTACTTCCAGAAGACAAAGTTCAGGCCAGGAAAATCCAGAGGCAAGCTGCAAGGTTTACAATATACGACGGCCAATTGCTAAAAAGGTCATTTTACGGACTCTACCTAAAGTGCCTCACTCATGAAGAGGAGCAACATGTGTTGGGAGAGCTACATGAGGGAGAATGTGGGAATCATTCTGGAGGAATGAGCTTGGCACTACGAGCCCATTTGACAGGTTACTATTGGCCTACCATGAAGACAGACTCTACAGACTTCATAAGGAAATGTGAAAAATGTCAAAGGTTTGTACCGATCTCACACCTCCCACCAGAGAGACTCAATCCTATCTTATCCCATTGGTCGTTCATGAAAATGGGGGATGAACATGTCGGGAAATTTCCAACTGCCCCAGGACAGCGAGTCTACATGCTTGCATTTACGGATTACTATTCTAAGTGGATTGAAGCAGAACCATTTGTCAGGGTACGCGATAAAAAGGTACATACATTCATCTCGAAGAATATCATATGTCGATTCGGCATACCGAGAGAAATTATGACTAATAATGCTTCGCAATTCATCGGCCATCATTTCCAAGATTTTTGCAGAAATTGGGGTATAAAATTGAGCTTTTTAACCCCACGCTTCCCTCAAGCTAATGGTTAGATCGAGTCATCTAACAAAACAATCATGAACACTTTGAAGAAAATATTGGAGAAAGCTAAAGGAGTTTGGGCAGATGAACTCCATAGAGTCTTGTGGTCTTATAGAACAATAGTCCGGTCATCCACTGGAGAAACTTCATTCTCTCTGGCGTTTGGTACGGAAGTAGTAATACCAACAGAAGAAAACATCTCATCCCCACGCTACCAATGGCTCAATGAGGATTCGAATCGACAACTTATGAATTATAGTCTAGATACAATTGATGAATTGAATGACTGGGCATCCATTCGACTAGCAGCCCATCGGCAAAGGATGGCCAGATACTTCAACAAAAGTGTTAGGAGTAGAAACTTCAGAGAAGGAGATTGGGCCCTATGTAAAGTTTTCCAGAACACCAAGGAGGATGGAGAGGGTAAGCTGGGACCAAACTGGGAAGGTCCATACCTCATCACAAAGATCGTTGGGCAAGGAGCCTACAAATTACAAACTGTGGAAGGAACACTCATCCACAATAGTTGGAATGCAATTCATCTTAAGCGATTCTACTGGAAATACGTGCATACTTAATTGTCTTTCGAGTATGAAATAAATGATATGTTGTTTGCAAAATTCATTCGATATGAAAATAAAATGCATTCGAAGACTGAGAATTTACTTTCCATTCCACAAACGGTAGTCTAGCACAAAATATTAATAAAATAAAATAAAAACAAACAAGAACGCATTAAATTAGCTATGTTATCAAACTTGTGGAGCCTCACTCGATTGTTCTTCAGCAGCTTCGTGAGTACCAGCAGGAACATCTTCTTCTTGAACAGCAGGCTCGACACCTGTCTAAACACCATCTTCACCTTCCTTCGTCTGACCTTCGAACACTGACATCTCAACTTCAAAAAATGATGCTTCTTTACCCTCGTCATTCTTTGATTCGATTTCTTCTCATTTTTCTTCTTCAATGCCTCCAATCGACAAAGAGAGTCCAGCCACCAGTCTGTCGTATTCTCGAATCCATTTCTTGGGCTTCCATGCAGTAGATTTTCCTTCAAGATAATCATTCATCAAACTGCTCATTTCCTTCATCATGGACTCGAATGCAATTCCTTCAAGTTGCTCAAGTAGTTGTTCATTCTCTTTCTCTACATCATTAAAACCCTACTTGTAGGCTTCAATTGTGGATTCAGATACTTCTATCTCCACCTTAAGAGTAGCCTTAGTTTCCTTCAACTCTTTCTCTAATCTATTTCCCTTCCTCTCAGAAGCATCCAACCCAGTCTTCAACTCAGATGCTTCATTCCTCAATACGGCAAGGGATTTCTCGAGTTCCCTTCTCCTCATTTGACTCGACTCGGCGTACTTCTGCATGTACAAGTTGCACTCCAGTGACTGAAAAACCCAAAATTAGTTCACATTCGACCAAAAATAAAAGAAATCTTAAAAGAATAAGTCTGAGTAAGTACATACTTGATAACTCAAGGTTGTTGCTTTCTTCATTGCTTTAATTGGCCCTATCTCTGTTAGCATGTTTTTATCTTCTTCCAGTAGAAGCCCTTTCACAAATTTGTTGAGGCTGGAAGGTCCGATATCACAGTCGACCCATATGGGATCCTTATTATAACATTTTGTAAATCCTCCTCCACCTCAGGAACGATTTTCCTTTTCTTCCCAGCCATATTCATCTCATTCGACTGTCCTTTAGTCACTGCGACCTCATCTGATATGATTTCTTTTAATTTGAGAGCCTCAACCTCTTCAACTTTTGGTTCCTTCCCCAGTGCTCTCTTGGCTCTCATTCGGCTCTTCATCTCGTCAATTGAAGATAACCTTAACAGATGTGGCATCACGTTATGGTTATGTGTTTATTTTGAAGAACATAGATCGGAAACTATTAGAGTTTCGACACGAAGTAGATAAACAGATCGACTATAGTATTATGCCGTCACGGTAAGACCGTAATGAAAATACTTAAGCAGTAATTTTCAAATATACATGAAAGAGTACAATATTCTTTCAGATGAGGACTCCTCTCGAGACACGTCAGTTTGACGGTGTGTCCAAACTAAAAACTGAATTTTGTTGGACATGATAAGGTTTATCACGAGTCGCTCTGAGCTATCATTTCCTTCAAACAGGATATGTATTAACAGTGCAAAACTTATTTAGAATAAGGTTCCATATAAATCTGTTTGACAGATATCATATAGGATATGAAAAGGAAAGAAACATGGTTTCTCATTCCTAATAATTTGGGTATGCCGGGCATAACGTTTGGATGATACCAAACTAAGGACCCAAATTGGATAAGTGCCATATATAGGTTATCCTAAGGGAAACCATAAGTATAGTACTTATAAATCTCACATGAGAACAATATGATTGTTGCTCACCATGCGATTTTCCTAAGAGGAACACCGATATGCAGTGGTCAGTGGGAGGATAGTGATACTCGATGAAAATCGGAGTAATACTATTCAAGGCACGAAGTCCGTAATGGAACATAAATAGTTCATCAAGGATGAAATTAAACCATTAATCTTCGAATACACAAGAACCGCGTAGATCGGAGAGAATCAGAAAACAACCTGGGGTATGGGTTTCTGATGTAACCCCTTAAAGATGTCAATCTTATAGAGGTGTACCATCCGACTACGTTTTGAGGAAGTGATACGAGGTATCGACTCCCTATTATGGCAAAGTGCCATGAGTCCGAAATGGATACCATGTATAACAACTATGTTTGGATACTAGTTGTTGTACCGCAAGGCATTGTGCCTATTGGTACTGTAAATGTCTTCAAGGAAGACATACATGGATGGCAACATACCAAATTACAAAGCTAGGCTTTTGACGGAAAGGTATCGTTATCAACATTGTGTTAATAACGGTTCAACCTTTTAACTGTTGCCATGGTAAATCCATTTTGAAGATGCTTGTTGATACTGCATATTTCATTATGAAATGCGTCAGTTAAAGATCAAAATCGCCTTCCTGAAAAGGAAACCTTTTGGAGGATGTTTTCAACATCCTGACGATTTTGTATAACCGACAAACAAGGTTTGCGGTTATTCGATCCATGTTTGGATTGGATCAAGCATAAGGTTCTTGGAACTGTCGTTTTGAAATAATCATAATGGTTTATGATTTGACTCAAAACGAAATGATTCTTGTGTATATAAGGAGGTTAGTGGGAGAGCACTAATAATGAAATTCCCATAAAGCAATTGGTGAAAGCTTGGCTTTCATAGAAATTCTTCGTAGAATTCTGGGGAGTAACAACCTTTATTCAAGGAATAAAGATCTACTGGGATAGATTTGGAGTTGTTAACACTCTCTGGGAAATTGTACATTTAAAATGTACTTGATATGGTGTCTCATACGCTTTGAGCATATGGAGTCACAATCAGGACAATCCAAGTGATAGTCACTGGATTGAAGTTAAGGAAATCTATTAGTATCTTAGAGAACTAAAGATGTTGTCTAAAACTATGGAGAAGGAGAACTTGATGTGACTGGGATCACTGCCGCAAGTTTCCAAACAGTTAAATACTGCGGTACTATAAAGTTTGAATAACGGGACAGTGAGCTGGAAATCTTCCGAGCAAGATACTGTTGCCGAATAAACAACAAATGCGGATTATTGCTGCGGCTGAGGCAGCAATAGAAGCCATTTGGGTCGATAATAAATCTAATTAGATTAGATATAGTTCTGTTAGCAGCTGAGCTAGGCGTCAGCACAAGGCTAAAGAATTAAAGGTCTCATCGAAGATCCAGATATATACTTCTATATTCATCTGATTCGTTCGGATCATACATCGTGGCGATGTGGTGATCGTATAAATCACGTCAGACGATAATCATGGAAATCCGCTGATGAAAACCTTTTCTCAATAATTTGAGCGAACCGTACATAGTTCGGGTGTACGACACTTGAGTGACTGGCTATGTGCCAAGTGGGAGATTGTTGGATAATATGACCCATAGCGTCACTATTTGTACAGATCATAGTGTTGTTGTACAAATTAACTATGTGACAAGGAAATTGCACTCTCATCATTTGTGATTAGATCACCATAGATATATAAATGAAGAGAGGTCCATATGATTAGTTCATGGATTGAGAATGATATGAAACAGTATCAGTCCACGAAGGATTAATCATTAAATATCCCTAGTCGTAGTATTATCGAGACTGGACATCGATAATGCGGAATAGGCTAGTATTGCACTTGTGCGCGTTGTGAGGGCACAACGGCATAGTTCTCATATATTTAAGTATAGGATACTTATGCAAGTGCGATAGGAGGTTGTGTTTCACCGATGGTACGGGAAACAGCTTCGCTCTGGATAGACCCCTCGGAATCTCATTGGTATTATGACTATGTGTCTATGGGAGTCCGACATCAGGGTAGGTGTATTGGTCTTAACCTGAGACTTGCACCGCTAATGCTTACGACAATCAATATGCTTTAGTTGAGGTCGTCCAGGGCTGTAACAGGTTCTGTGTACGCCAATGCTGTGTATATTGAGAATCGTAGAGTATTGGGTGTGATGTCAAGACGGAAGTATCACTCCAGTCATAGTGGAGATGATGTCACGCAGGATACGGTATTAGTGCTCTTAAGTGCTGGCCGGCCATCGGGATATTATGACAAGGTCATGTATATCCGATTATAGAGACTAGTTACCAGACATCCGACATGTGCTTCGTACGGGGCAGACACATATCCAGCCCCAGGCCTAGCACGTGACTATCCGATACTGGGCCGATATACACAATACTTAGTAGACTACGCCTGATATAGATCCTTAGATATTCTTATAAGAATATGTCCGGAGAATTGAGAAGGCTTGGTGCTTTGCTAGAAGCCAACCTTGTCTCGTAAATCGATAGAACGTAGTACTTGGTACGTACGTGATTCGGATACTCCGACGACCGTATTTACTGCCAACATATCCGGGGATCTCATGGGTCGCTTCCCAGTGATCCACCGATGACGTATGACTCGCACATTTATTAATCTGAGATTAATTTGATGAGAGAGAAAATTAATCTAGGATTAATTACGGAGATATTTTATCTAGGATAAAATATCGTCTAAAGAGAGAAAATGATTAATTTGGAATTAATCGATTAAATTAATATATTCGATATATTAAACGAAATTGGATTTCGACGCGGAATTGAAATTGGATTTTAATTCGGGCGAACGAATTAATTTAGAATTAATTCGTTAGCGACGTGAATAGTGAATTCGCTAGGCGTAATCATTTAATTACGACGCAACGGAAAATTCGCTAATTGAGAATTAGCAAACCCGAGCCCGAGTGTGATTGCGAGCGCATTTGTATTTCGAATTCGAGTGCGGCAACGCAAATCACATCAAGCGTCAAATCATTCGTCGCATCAAGCGTCAAATCAAATGTCACTTTGAGTGATGTGATTGATTGATGTGATTGATTGATTGAAAGACACACATCACTTTATTAAAGTAAAATGAATAGTTGATGTGTGTGGTTGAAATAGTGAAAGTTGGTGGGAGCATTTACCATTTAATTATTAGATTTTTTATTTGGTAAATACTTTACATATTTTATGGAAAAATATATAAACCTTTTTGGAAAAGATTTCACTAACTTTACACACTTTTCCCTCTCTTTCTCTCCATTATGATTCACGCCCAAATGGGCAGAATATGCTCACTGGTTTCTTCTATTTTGGGCGTGAGTTTGGGAAGCAATGTGTTTGATTTTGTGGCAAAATCAAGAAGAGCTAGCACTCCGAGAGACTTGCGAAGGTGGTAGGGAAGTTCACCCATGAGCCGGGAACCATTCGATGAAGCTTGGAGCTCCATTCCTCAACTCAAAAATCTGATTTTGTGGGCAGTGAACTGCAGTTGCGTTTTTTGCAAGGGAAAAATCAATTTTGTTTGTTGCCGATTCGTCTCAACCGATCGATGTGAGTATTCCGCTACCTCTTTTGATGTATTCACACATGTTTTTCATTGCTTGTTTGATCTTGGGACCTAGATAAAACCTAACAGGTGGGCAGTACTCTCCGCTTATTCTACCTTTGTTTTGCAGGTTCGCTAGCACCTCCAACCTACAAATTCTCGATTGTGGACCTCGGGTGAAAACCAGCATCCACAGTTAACACCCTTGTAGTTTTCACTAATGGCTTCGATTTTATAGGTAACTTATTCCGTGAGGTTAAGAAATGAAGTCGTATTAGACCCGACAAGCCGTGACATTTTCTACACATTTCCCGTCGATTCTGGCTACCTTAGGCCGGTCGCCGGCCACCAATCGACTCAGGGTGGCCGGATGAAGTTGTCGGTGTCGTCTCGTCTGGCCGACAATGGCTAGAAGGCCAGTCTCCGGCCAGTTCTCTTGTCTCCATCGTCGTGACCTTTGCAAATGATTTTTGGCCATTTTTGAATTATGGTAAACTTGTGGGTTTATATAATAAACTTTCTGGAATTTTTATTCAAGTCCCCATGAAATTACAAAAAGGTCATTAACATTGCTGTGTTTTGGTAATTCATAATTTTTTGGTTCTTCTGTTACAAATTTTGAAAAGTATTCAACATGAAAGTTATTTGTCTCAAAAATACGAGTCCAATTGTTTAAGAATAAGCTCAATTGGAGTTCGTTTTCTATTTTTATAATTAAAAAAAACTTTCCTCATATAAAATATATAAAAATTTGCATAACTAGTTCTTGAAATCGCACGCTTTCCAATACAACAAAACTCCACTTTCAGATATTCCGACCTATTTTTCAATATTTAAACTCTTATTCCCATATCATTTCGTTCTGAGACTTAACTTCGATTCAGGAATCTTCCTAAAATACTCTGAAAATTCGGGATATTACAGTGATTGAGGTAAAAATATAATTAAGATGAAAGTCAATGTGCTGTACGTGCGTTGTAACAACTTTGTGAGTAATTCGACCTTAAGTAAATTCAAATTTTAGAGAGGTCTGTTAATGAAAATTTTAGGTATACATATTAAATGTATGTATACTTTTACATATTGTGATTTGAAGTTCGGATTAAAAAAATATGGGTATTTAAAAATGGCTATTTTGAAATCACTATTCTCTTATAAATGTAAATGTCATTTTTTACCCATTTTTTATCGAAACATATATACAATAGATATTGTTTTAAAGTTTATGATTTGTAAATTAATAATGTGTAAATTTTTTTTATGAAATACTTTATATTTTGGGAGATATTTACGTTTTAAATTAAAAGTGGAAGAAAAAAAAATTAATTTTTCACACACACCACCAGCGTGTGAGGTGTGCATTTTTTATTTATTTATTTTTGAAAAAACAAGTTTTTGGATTTATTATCCCTTTTAATAATTTTACTATATAATAGGACTAAATATAATTTTTAAGTTTGACTTGAGTTAAATAGGAAATCTTCTATTCTAATTGAGTTTTATAATAAAAGCTCCTAGATGTAATTACCGTTTATTTAGTTTTTTATTTTATTTTAACACTTGTGATAAAATATTATTAGGATGTTGTTTGAGTGATTGACACTACCCTTGCATTGTAAAAATTTTCCTTCTATTCTATCTGAAAATAAAGTCATTGTTTGATATCACAATTGTATGGATGGTATGGTATTACAACGAATAATATAACATATAAAGTTATGTTAAATATAACTACTATTTATTTTAGTTTTTTTTTTTTATTATTATTTAGCATGCATGTAAGAAATGATTATATTATTGAATGGGTAATGTGATACCATCATTACATAATAGCTTCTTCTTTTTTTTTATGAAAATGAAGTAATTTTTGTGTGCAACAATACAATTATGAGTGATGTGATATCACCAACTAATAAAAATATATCATGTGTAGTTGTATTAAATATAATTATAATTTATTTAGTTGTTTTTATATTTTAACAAACGTGATAAAATATTATTGAATTATTACATAAATAACATGATATCACCATTTCGTAGTAGAATTTTTCTCGAAAATGAGCCTCTTTTTATTTAATAACTCAAAAATGATAGACACACATATATTTATCCCTAAAATAACTACATCCCTTTCACTGTAGCTAAAGCGATCGCTACAGTGAGAGAGATAAAATTATTTTCGGGATAAGTATATGTATGTATATCACTTCTTTTTAATAACTACTGAAATTTTCATTAATTGGTGGTTATTTTTTTTTTTTTGGGGTAGTGCACTCACTCATTATATCAAATAATAGATATTACATTGAGGTGGGGTGTTAGGCCATCCTTTGTTTTCACCGTCTTCTATAGCAAAGTTAAAAACTTTTAGCTAATTAATGTGGGTGAGTCAGCCATCATTGTTTATTAAGCAAATGTTATTTCTGTCATGTAATGGGTTCCCCTCCTTAATATTCTATCTATTTGGACTTTAATGTATGGCTAATCTAAGATGTTTATTGAGTCATATACTCCTTTGTCTTTTGTTCTCCATGCTAATATGTGCTTACTTCCATGCAAAGCCAGTCTGAGGTGAGTTCATCAGGCTTGGTTGTTGGATGAATATACTCTTAGGGATTTTTATGCCCGAATATATTCAGAACATAATTGATTAATAGATTATGATTCGATTTTATTCAATGTATGTATTTTGATTTACTTTTACTTTATAAAATTCATGAAAATTCCGTAATTATTTATATAACTTTAAACTAAACATATATGGATAAAATTTAAAGAGTAAAAATCGAAATTTGTCTGTAATTATGATTTGAAGTTGGAAATCTTCAAATTTGAAAGTCATAAATATAGTTCATTATATTATGAATGGTGCAGTTCTATTCGGACTGTAATATGTAGAGACATAAGAATGAATGTATTTTATAAAATAAGATTATATTGGACATGACCAGATGAAATTGAAAAGTTCTAATAATTTTTGTTAAATAAAGAACATCAATTTTATCATAATAATGGCCATATATGTAGTTACCTTAATTCATTGTATTTAGCAGACTTTTATATCATTTTAATTTATAATTTAATTTACTAGGTAGGATTTTTTATTCGTAACATTTCGTAAAGCTTGTATTTTGGGAATGAATTGAATGAGTAGTTGAGAATGCTAACTTGATACAATGAAATCCTTTCCTGGGATTCTCTTATTTGTTAGTTCAGGACCTGAACAATTAGCGCGTAAATTCATAATAGTTATCAATTAATTGTTCACCTAAGAACTAATGAAAGTTAAGGATAAAGTTATAATTGGAGAGGTTAACAGATTTTACACCTAGTTCCTTTACGAATCATTTATGGAGGATCATTGTATAGGTAATGAATATATCAACGGACGAATACCTTCAGTAATTAATTTTATAATCCTGAGAGTGCAATCCTGGGTATATAGTGGAGTTACTCTAAAATCAATAATTTTGTTTGATTAATAAGAGAATTTATAATTAATCAATAGAATTGTTGGAGTTTAGAATCACAGGTTCATCAGTCCTCTCGTTGTCTTCTATCACCGTTCAAACGATAATAATTGTGAATTATTTTACACTCTAATTATTACATATAACTATTGTTTGGAAATTATGACAAAGGTTGTCCTAATATATTTATCAATAGATAATGTATCTATTTATTAATTTATGAAAATGTTAAAATTAATATTTAATCAATTTGATTAATTAAATGAGATAATATTTTCAAAAGTTGAAATTTTAAAAATCATTTTTTGATAATTAGAAAATTAATATTTGATAATTTGATTAAATAAATATTAATAAGATAATATTTTATTCATATTTATCTTAATTTGAAAAGTTGAAATTATGATAAAAGAATTTGAAATATAAAATATTAAAATTATTTCATAAATTAAAAGATAAATATCAAATCATTTTATCTTTTAAGGGAAAAAGATAAAGTCGCTTTTTTTTTTGGATATAAAAAGACAAACAAAAATCATCTAGGGTGTAGGGTTTTTTATAATCATCAAAAGCCATCCAAGAGAGCTAAAAACATGGATGAAAACGTGTGTCGGAGGAAAATAATTTTTTTTTTTAGCTTTAAGAAAATCAAAAAGAAAACAAATTATTTGTCTTATGTGTTGAGTATACAAATCATTCATAAAATTAGAGTGTTCTTCATCTTTATTTTCACGCTCACACGTGCCATTGGAGGTTGAAATAAGACGAGAAAGATCGTGGTTCAAATAATCGTGATTCAAATAAATCCAGATCAAGAGATATAATTTCTTCTTAATATCTATTTTTATATTATTAATGCATTAGAAAATACGGATTCAGTTTTTAATATTCATGTAAATAATTTTTTTTTTACGTAAATAAATATGTTTTCGCTGCGCATGAACTCTGAAAATCAACGTATACATATCTCTATTTACTTGCTTATGGTAATTAACAGTACAACTAGTAATTCGATAGTTTTTGTTAATGGGTTCAAATCCTAAAAATAGTATCTATGTGAAAATAAAAAACGATGAGCGTGCATATATCAAGACCTTCTTCAATCCTTATTTATAGCGAGAGTCTTGTGTACTAAATATAACAAACTTTCATTCATCATATCTGACATGAATGTGTATGATGAACGTTTTTAAGGAACCGTATGTTTTAAGGCCTAATGATCAGAGCTAGATCATTATTTTTTTTTCTTGTTGGCCGTTAACCTCTTCATTGAGGTCAATAAATGGGTCGGCCAGGGGAGTTTATTGATTTGTTACAATATAGATCTGCTTCTCTCCAGGTGATCTGGTACTTAGGATGAGCTGAATCGCCTTAAAGAACTTGAGCGAAAAGCTTTATTGCGTTGCGGCACTAAGTAGTTACGGGGTCTGATGTATTTGGAAAGGAGATCGCTTACTTGGTGCTTTTCATTTGTTTGTGACGTGCTATTAAATAAAAATGTATATGTCATTAAAAATTGACCATTCATTGTTTTAAAATATTATTTAAAAAAACTTAATGCAACTAAGCTCAACATTGGTTAGAAATTTTTGGGTCCAAATTACTATTTATATTTGCTTGAATCTTGAAATTTAGCTTTTACTTTTTTATTTTTACTTTTCACGGTAAGGGGATGTCAATCCCAAATATATTTTTAACACATCACTTCTTCAAAAACTAGACCCCAAGTGAAAAGATTTATTAAAATACTTGAAAATCAATCTGATTAGGTCCTTGGAATCCTTTATTTTGTCTGAAAAAAAAAGTGCGTATGGGTGTGAGTGGGTAGGGTAAACAAAACCGATTTCGATTTTGATTCTAAATGAAATTGAAATCTTATTCTAAAAATTTGTTTCCTAATTAATATGAACTAGAATTTACCCTATTAAATATTACACTCTATTAATCGGTTTCAAACCGGTTTTGAATCACCCTGTTTTGATAATGAAAAAGAAAATTGTGCTACTACTTATCGATTTTAAGAGAGAAGATGAGAAAGATATTGTGTTGTGCAAAAAAATCATATTCTTGGATCAGCTAATTGGTAAAACTGCTGCATTCAGGAGGTGCGAGTCATAGACATGAGAAAGCATGTGATTACGTTGTGTTTATATTCCAAAAGTCTCCAATATCCCAACAAAGACTCAAATGTCAAATGGGAATAGATTTTTTATTTGATTAATTAATGCATCAAATGAGAAGATGATTCTAAGGCTAAAAGATTCCTCTAACTAATTATAAGGCTACATTAATGCGGCAATATCAGAAATCTTAGTGCACATGCCCAACTTCTACTCTTGAGAAAAATACCAAAACTCCCCGTGAAATTAAACGAAATCCTCTTAATGATTTGAAATTATACGAAATCTCCAACATGAGATTTTGTTATAAATATTATGATTCTTAATGTACAACACGAGGTAGTAATAATAATCGAGATAATTTATCCTGGATCGGTCTTGTCTCATTCCATCTTGGTTGTGATTTGAGACGATTTTTTCTTCTTGAATCCTGTCCAATTTTTTGAATTAGGATGAGAAATCGTTTCAAATTCCTAACCGAATGGTTAGGGATCTCGAATCCCGATTGAAATTATGAATTTCTTAAACTAAAATCTAGAATTTTTAAACATGATAGGATTTCACTTAATTTTAAAATATGATGATAATTTTACTTAATTTTATTAAATATTAGAAAAGTTTCGCTCATTTTCCCTAATACTCCCTAGAAAAGGGGAGTGTCTGGTGAGTTCCACTTGTGGATAGCTCATTTGGGTCAATCTCAAATATATATATCCGGCCATTTATGTTGGCATTACTACTGCTATCAGTGGCCAAAGACTGAGCTGGATGTATCGAGTTTGAGTTGGTCTGCACCATATGGCTGAGACCAATCCTGAGTCTCATGTTTAGCCTATGACTTGCACTTCGTAAATAATTTATCAACTAATGCCAAGAAATGTTATCAACATTAGGAAATTTTGGTTCCGATTTCAAATTAATATTGAAAATTTGGAATTTAACCTAAGATAATTGATTTCGATTTTAGAAAATTTTCAGTTCGACTCTAAGTAGTTTTGGATATACACATAACTGGTGCTCACCCTTAGTGGGTGGGTGGAGTTTCCATTTAACTTAACTTCTTAATTTTAAAAAAAAAAAAAATTTGATTTAATTTTTATTAATTGGTTCATTCAATCCAGTGGTATGTATATAAAGTTCAAAGAATAGTATTTATATCTCAAACAATTTTCAAGTGGATTGAGTGGAGTTAATGGGTGAATATAAAACCAATGCAAAAATTTAATTAACATAGCCCTTACAAACAGACACATATAATATAGGCATGGCTGCTGTTCCGGAACCTAATTATCATTCTGAAACTGACGGTTCCGGTTCCAAATCGAATTAATAAATTAATATAAATTTAATTAAATTAATAAATATTATTATAGAAATATCAACATAATTATGATCTTTATGGTAAAATTTTGTATTTCACTAAATACTTCACGATTCATTATTAAATTTTATTTATTTTTTATTTTTTTTTCGGTTCCAGAACTGGCGATTTCAATTCCTAAAAAAGAGGAACTGCCGAATAGTAAAATTATAGTTCCAATTCCGGTTTCTAGAACCGGGTAATTTATGTTTCAGTTCGATTTCAATTCGAAATCGAATCGTGGCAGAACCTACACATATATACACTATTTGTGAGTTTCGAGAATATTGTTATTCATAAGCCATCCACATTTGATTAATAATCATTCACGTTTGATTATTATTCATAATCAATTTTGCAATCAATTATTAGAATCAATGTCTTTAAATTCTTCGTTTCAATTTGATTATAGTCCACCGAATGATTATTAAAAAAGATAAAATACACTTAGTTTTTTACGACTAAAGCTTAAAAAAAGCATTTTTATTTTTTTTGGGCATAAGCATGAAGTTTTTGACAATTCTTTGTCACTGCATGATTAATTATTTCGAAAAATTATTTTGCAAGGACAAGGATAAACGATAAGAATGAAGATAATGACTCCAAGAGCATAAAACCAAAATGATAAAAAGTTGAAAGTGACATTTTACTAAGTGGTTTTTGCTTTCTTATTGCTATTTTTAACAAAAACTAATCGCAGTTAAGATTACACAATCTGAATTAAACGTATTTTAAGCAGTTAATAAATACTCCAATACAAGTCAATTAGAGGCCAATAGAGAGAGTCGTCTTTGTTCAATCCAAAAATTTATTAAAATATACTTTTATAAATTAATGAAAAATTTAATTTATTAATGATATAATTTTAATTTACTTCGTTAAAATAAAGAATATGTATCAATTTTTATAAAAATCAAAATCAATATTCGTATCATATTTCAACGGGGTTAAATCCATTAATATTTCTCAAAAAAAAAAATCCCTTTATATACCTAACTTTTTTGTATATGCTTTTTAATATCAATAATTTCAGGGGAATATTTTTTTGTGACATTCATGTTTCAAACAAGAAAATTGATCATCACCCCCTCCCTGCCAAACCTGTCACGCCCCCCTCCCCTTGTCCCCTTGCTAACTTACCAAATTACCCTTATCAATATTTACAATGACTTTTTTTTTGGAAAGTTATAAATATTATACACATTACAAAATATATATATTTATATATATTAATTTAAAAATAATTATATACTAATTATAACACCATTTATCATTTTAATAATTATTTTTTATTTTATAATTTTTTGATTATTTGATTTTTGTTAATAAATATTACAGTTTTCGTATCTATTCATTTATTTTTTTGATTCATTTTTAATTTAATTAATACTACTTATATATTAAAATAATATAATTTAACCAAATAAAATTAAATTATAAAATAAGTTTTTTGATAGTCTATTTGTTTAACAAATCTAATATATTTATTAAAAAAATTAAAAATATATATATAAAGTTAAAAAAATATAAATTTTTTAAAAATTTATAAAATAAAAAATTTAATTAATAAATTAAAATAACTACATATGTTATTTTTATATTTTATATATATCAATATATAAAAAATATGATATATTTTGTTTATTTGGGAGATTGAATTTGTGAGAAAGATGAGGGGTAAAATCGGAATTGTAGGGGAGATAAAACTTTTCTTCAATGTCAGGGGAGGGGGGGAAGATAAGGGCTCTTCAAACAATTGTATATTTTAGTATCTTCAAAATATATAACTACTTGAAACGGAAGTATCACTAAAAAAAAAATATCCCTTAAAAATATCATTTAAATATTGGGACCCCTTCTTCTCCTCTGTTTGGTTAACTTTATTTAAGAAGCATTTAATGCTCAACCTTCCAATTGTACTGCTCACTAAAAAAAACTCGGCACATCATAATTTAAGATTTTATTATTCATCATGGAGGGTTTATTAGAATGGTAAAGTTATAATATCACAGCAATTACCAAACCTATATAAAAAAAATATAACTCTTTTAAACCAAACATAGCCTTAGTTTACGTTTTAGAGAGATATGATCAAGTGTGCTATCACTCTAATCCCACTACACACCTAAGACTATCCAAACAAGCATGGTGTCCTCATCACCGATAACAAAATTCAGATCCGGATTTTATTATATTTATAGTTGAATTTATTTTTATAGATTTGGATCTAGGACCGGATGCATATATATATTTGGACCGAATTTTTAAATATCCTAGACGAATTCAGACTATTGGTTCAAATAATATTCTAATATTAGATATATTGTAAAAATTTCGCAATATCGAACGGTTCAATTACGACTCCACATAATTTGGAATCGTAATCTTAATGTTTGGTTCGGTTCGGTTCAGAATTGGAACCAAACCAAATTTTTTTTTTCTCCTAAAAAATAAGAAATCAAATCGAAACCGAACCGAATTTTCCGATTTTATTCGGTTATTTGATTTTAACTTTCTGAAATCGTAGAACCAAACCGAGACTACCTCTATAAATATTTGCCATCCTTATGCTATTATCAGTCAATCCTCCGCGTCAACGACTTAGGTCACCCACATGTTATGTGGGTCCATAAACCGTTACAAGAGAACGAACACACAATCTCGGCCTTAAATAAACACCAATTTTCCACCCTTAGATCAATATAATAGACCATATAAAAAGTTCATCAAACGATCACAAAACACGCTTAGAATATACACTACCTTATGGAATCACTATGAATTGTAGACAAGAAAAAGTAAGTTCATGAGCCATAAAAATCCAAATCCTTAGTTTATGCCGGCCAGCCGATGCTATAGTAAAAAACGATGTCAATTATTTGTCGATATTCAAGTTAGGTAACTTCAAAGGATTGGCTCAGTCACTGGGTGTAAAAAGTTAGCGTTTTATCCTTATTTATACTGTAAAATTTTTGAGGGCATGAACCATAAATCCAGTGATTAATCGAGGTGTTCTTAAGCGGGCTCGGACACTCCGATTACAAAAATATATATATATTCAAAGATAGGTAACTTTCTAAGTCTCTGCCTTTGATATTATTTATATATATGTGTGTTAATAGAGCTAAAGGCTCATATGGGTTTGGTTAAAATGGAAGAACTAAAGCGTTTAGCTTCTGTTTTGCTGTGTGTGTGGTGTTTGTGTCTGACAGTTAATGGCAGTTATGTGAAGTACAATACTGGAGCTGGGGTTGTAGCAGGCAAAGTGAATGTTCATTTGGTTGCACATTCACATGATGATGTTGGATGGTTGAAGACAGTTGATCAGTACTATGTTGGATCAAATAATACTATTCAGGTGGTTTTAATTGCTATGTTGTTATTGAATTTGATTTCGTTAATATGTGATGTATCATTTTTCTTTTATACTAGGATCAATGACGTAAAAAGATACATGTAGCCGATCCCACGTAATGGGGAAATTATTTGTTTGAGTTGGTTTGGTTTGGTTATTGTTTTTTGTTTTTGTTTTTGTTGTAGGGTGCTTGTGTGGAGAATGTGTTGGACTCGGTTGTGGAAGCCTTGCGTCGGGATCCAAATAGAAAATTTGTGTTTGCCGAAATGGTAAATGCTGTTGATTGATTGTTTTGCAGTAGTTCATGTTGGATTACAATGTATATATGATATATATATATATTTCTTTAAATGCTATTTATTACAGTGTATAAATTACGCTTCAAATATTTATATGTTTTTTCTTGAACCATAATGAGTTTAAACAATGCCTTTGGCTTACATCAGTTAATCAATTTGTTTCATAAAGAAGGCTGGATAAATGGCAATACTAGTTGGTAATTGGGTTTTTGATATCTTTTGATAGAATTAGCTATAGTGGATTTTCAATGTTTTGAGTGTGTATTTGTTTGTCTACATTTCCTATTCTTCCTTTAATTGCTTCTCTATTTTTGAATGATAGGCATTTTTCCAGCGATGGTGGGTAACGCAAAGTCCAGAAATACAAGAACAAGTGAGAAAACTTGTTGAATCTGGCCAACTGGAGTTCGTGTATGTAGTCTTCAACGGCTAGTATTTTGTGTTTGTTTTTGGAATGAATGACAAACCCCTTGTGTCTATCTGCAGAAATGGTGGTTGGTGTATGCATGATGAAGCAACAACCCATTACATAGACATGATTGACCAAACAACTCTTGGTCATCGTTTGATAAAGGAGTATTTTAACAAAACTCCTCGAGCTGGATGGCAAATTGATCCATTTGGACACTCCGCTGTCCAAGCTTACCTACTTGGTGATGAGGTAACTAATTTTATTTGTAAGATTTACACAGCCCATTGGTCAGTACTTTTTCTTTTTACAAATATGATTATGATCATAAGCATGCTTCAGTATGGCAATAAAATGAACTGATTTTTGTACCCTTTTGATACCAAATATTTGTCACTCTTTCTCATACTGACATGTTTGGTATTTACCAATGTCCTGATATAATTGTTTGCATAAATTTATCATTTCAGAGTTTCAATTTGCATTTGTGATTGTGCCGAAGGGGATTTGTTTTGAATGATTAGATTTTTTATTCTGGCAGCTTGGGTTCGATTCTGTACATTTTGCTAGAATTGATTATCAGGACAGAGCAAAGCGCAAGGTAGAAAAATCACTCGAAGTTATATGGCGTGGGTCCAAGACTTTTGGTTCTTCATCTCAGGTTTGAAACTGTGACTCCTCTGTTACCAGTTACCATTATTTTTATTTTAGAGTTTTCTTTTGCTCAATTTAAGTTGTCTGAGTTCTTGCACAGATTTTTACCAATGCCTTCCCCGTGCATTATAGTCCTCCAAATGGATTCCATTTTGAATTGTCTGATAATTTTGAGCCTGTTCAGGTTCTAATTTTCTACTAGATTTCCTCTTCTTTAAGGTTGTTTTATTTTTTTTCATGGTAGCTCCTCATTTGTTACATAATGACTGCAGGACAATCCACTTCTATTTGACTACAATGTTGAAGAGAGAGTTAATGATTTTATTAATGCTGCTTTAACCCAAGTAAATTTTCTTCTTATATCCCATTTTTCTCCCTGTATTGGCCATTGGTTTTTTATGATCTCGTTATGTAACTCAAATATTTAAGAATGTTATGACAATAAATTGTCATGTCATAATCTATAGGCAAATCTTACACGGGATAAGCATGTTATGTGGACAATGGGTGATGATTTCCAGTACCAATATGCTGAGTCGTGGTTCAAGCAGATGGACAAATTGATTCACTATGTTAACAAGGTAGAGTTCATCTGAAGTAATTTTATCAACTAGCATTTCAAAGTTGTGATATTTCATATTTGAGATTATGTATTCAATTTTAATAGATTATGCTTATCAATGATGTTGTCGGACATCATCATGCATGATGATAACTCGTGAGATTCTTCACTATCAATCAGCTGTAGTTTGAAGTTTCACCATCAAATGCATGACAACCTAATTATGTTAGGTTTGCAAACTTCACCAACAAATTTGAAAATTGAGATGTTCTCTCTTCAATTGCTAGGGTTACATCTTGCTTTAAATACAAGGGCCATCTGTTATAATCTTGCTCCATTTCACTATCCATGACGAAAACTTACATGCGAGCTAGCAAGCTGATTTGCAACCTAGATGTAGACAGTTGTGATAGTTTTCAGCTTTCTAACTGTCTATAATAAATTATCTTCAAGAGAATAAAATTTGACATCTTCCATTTTCATTTGTTCTATGTTGAATATATGTCCTATAATGTGTTTAATCTTCTCAGGGTGGTCGAGTGAATGCTTTATATTCTACACCCTCTCTCTATACCGAAGCAAAAAATGCAGAAAATGGATCATGGCCTCTAAAAACTGATGATTACTTCCCGTGAGCATTATCAGTGCCATCATTTATTTCTTTTCCTTTGCTGACTAGCATTTTTTATTTTTCAATTATATCTATTTTAAATATATGATTGTCCGATAATTGCTGGCAGCTATGCAGATGGACCAAATGCTTATTGGACAGGCTACTTTACTAGCCGGCCCGCCTTGAAGGGATATGTTAGGATGCTGAGTGGATATTATTTGGTATGTGAGTTGGCATGATATAGTGATTTATCTATTATCTGTTTTTATATTGGATATATGCGGTCCTATAATGTTTATAGAAAATGGTTTCATCATAGCAGCATGTTTTCAATAAAGTTTTTTAATCATTTTGTGGATTTTGAGAGCAACTCTATTCTGATTTTTTGAATAGGCAGCGCGACAACTAGAATTTCTGGCCGGGAAGCAATCACCTGGTCCCACCACGTTTGCTTTGGGAGATGCTTTGGGAACTGCTCAGCACCATGATGCTGTCACTGGTACTGCTAAACAACATACAACAAACGACTATGCTAAACGCCTGGCTATTGGAGCCTCTGAGGTGGGTTAACTTTCAAGTTTGTCTCTTTCACCATAATTACTCATATATGCTGAACTTCTCTTTAATTTTTTGTTGCTACCACTTTTTACAGGCTGAAGCTGTTGTTAGTTCTTCTCTATCATGCCTGGCTAATAAGAAGAGGTCAGTGGATCAATGTACAAAATCAGCATCAACGTTTAGCCAGGTAAGATATAATTTTATTTCTAGATAAGGAGACATATTCCAAAACTAATTTAGCGAGAAATTATATATGCAACCATCATGCCTTGTGTTATGACTTTTCTAAGAAACTTTATAAATGCTGTGAAGTTGTTATGCTGCCTGAAAATTTCGTGATTCGTTAGTATTTTCAGAAGATCTATAGTTACTCCTAGTGAAATGCTTGCTGTTATTCACCGACCTTCTTTTCTTCTTTTGCAAATTTTGAACAGTGTCCATTACTAAATATCAGCTACTGCCCCCCTACAGAGGAAGGCATTCCAGAAGGGAACAATTTGGTAGCTTTTCATTTGCTTTCTTTTTCTCTTCTATAATAGTCCGTCACTGTTTTTTTCATCTTCCATCAAATGGTTATTTTCAGGTTGTAGTGGCATATAATCCTCTTGGATGGAACCGTAATGACATTATTAGAATACCTGTGAGTATATGTTTTTGCTTTGTTTATGGTAATTTTCGAAACCTTGTACCAAATACTAATATTAGTAAACTAAAGCAGAATTTTCTGAGACAGCATGAAGTCTGTCATGACCTTTCTTCATTTCCTATTAACATTCAAATAAATAGTACAACATTTTCCATAATTATGATATTGAAATACAATACCTACCAGGTTAATGATGCCAATCTTATTGTCAAAGACTCCTCGGGCAATGCTATTGATACTCAATATGTTCATTTGGATAATGTTACAAGCCACTTAAGAAAATTCTATGCAAAGGCCTACTTGGGAAAGTCATTGAATCAAGTCCCTCGATACTGGCTTATCTTTCAAGTATCTGTGCCGCCTCTAGGTTGGAACACTTACTTCATTTCCAGAGCAGCTGGGAAAGGTATATGTCTACTACCTCGCCCTTTGCCTGCCTTAGGAGCGTACCATTATTGAACATCATTTAACTTCATGTACTCTTGACTAAGTAGATTCTATGAATCCCATCTGCCACAAGAGAATCATAAGTCATAAATCTTTTTGTAATTCATCAATTCGGTTGTCTTTTGTTTGTGCTCCACAATGACACAGTGAAAAGAATAAATGGATTTTTCGTGGACGCAAACAATCCACAGAATGAGACCATTGAAGTTGGACCTGGAAATCTGAAGATGTCCTTTTCTCGAACCACTGGACAGCTCAAACGGATGCATAATTCAAGAACAGAGGTAAGCAGGCCAGGAATTGTTGATATCATCATTGATATTGCCAGACAGATGCATTTATCTGCGCACACACTGTCACACAGATCTATCTATTCATTTGCCAGTGCATATAGTAATATACCATGTATATGCAAATGAGGTATGTATAATGTATGTGTAATAAAAAGCTACTTACTTTTTGTCTTTAACAATTACTAGTAAGTCGTCGTTACATTTTACTAGGTTGACTTACCAGTACAACAGAGCTTTCTCTGGTATGGTTCAACTATAGCTGGTCAGGTAAGCTCTCACTGTATCTTTGATTATAATGTCCAAATTCCTTTGTTGTTGTGCCTTTTGACATTCCAATTGTATACCCTCTCTTGCAGTCTTCAGGGGCCTACATTTTCCGTCCTGTTGGGGCACCACCAAATATTGTTTCAAGATCAGTAAGAACATTTTACTAGTTTTGCATCCTTTCTTGCTAGTCTCATTTAAAAAAAAAAAGTGAAAAAAAATAATAAGCTACTTGCATGTATCAGCTCCACAAAGCCTCATCCAAATTTAAGGAATTGCCTAAACAATTTTCTTTATTATATTTTAATTTCTTTTGCTATTGTTTCTATTTCATACCTTCTTATCTCTTCAAAATATCTATTAGTTGTGCGAATGTATAATGATTGCTTTGATATGCCATTATATCTAATAAAATATGTATTAATAATATGCAGGTACAGATTAATGTCATTCATGGGCCACTGGTTGATGAAGTGCACCAACAATTTAATCCATGGATCTACCAGGTCATCAATCTTCCCCCTCAACACCCTCCTCTATCTATATGCATTAATATGTAATTGGATTTGGACTTTTTCAACTAGAGGTTTAATTATAATTTGCAAGATAATTCCCTCCCTACCAATGTGAGTGGGCTTTGAAATCATATTCAAGATAATGAAAATAGTATCTTTATTATAGTTTGTGTTGTTATCATAAAGCTGCTGCGGCTTCACATTTTGAGATGCATAAATTTGAAACATAGCTGCAAAGGATGCCATGATAAAAAGAAGCCTTGAACAAAAAAAATTTCCCTTTGGAGATGTTACACACTAATACTAATTTACCACCATTTCCGTGTAAAAGACCTATTTTGAATCATTTTTTTTTTTTGAAAGTCTATTCTGAATCATATTAACTCTTTGTTTTGGTATTCATATTCATTATCTATGTGATCATGGTCAATTTCTTTATTCTCCCATATGTTGATTATTTGTTGATTTTGTTGTTGTTAGGTCACAAGACTTTACAAAAACAAAGAGCATGCTGAAGTTGAATACACCGTGAGTCACATTACCTGGCTCTTGATACTATTCTTCCATTATCTGACATCTTCTCACATAATTTAACTTTTTCAATTATTAAGAGACCTCTTTGTGTTTAATTTTCTACCAAGTTTTGATAGTGATTACAGTGTGATATTTCTAGACTCAAATATTATTGGTTCTGACAAGATTTCTTTTTGAAGATTGGGCCAATTCCAACAGAAGATAGTGTTGGGAAAGAAGTAATCTCACGAATGACTTCCAACATGGTCACAGAAAAGGTCTTTTATACTGATTCGAATGGAAGGGACTTTCTAAAGCGGGTAACTCATGATTTATATTTTCTTATTAATTAGTAAATGTTGAATTTCGTCACAAATTCGTTCGTCACACAAAACAATCGGCAATCAAGAACGCAAGATTTTTACCGTGGTTCGCCGGAAAATTCCCGACTACATCCACGTTGAACTCCGGAACAAGGAGCTCGCTGCACTAATCAATCACAAGATTTCTCAAGAATCTAGAATCCGTTTACAAACAATAATTTCCCCAAATCACTCAATAAACCCTAATCTCTAAAAGTGTCAATCTCTCAAATTACCAATTGAAAAATCACACTAACTTGGACTAGGAACAAGGCTTAACACTTAGCCAAAAATAGGAGAGAAATATGAGTAAAACAATTAATGAAAAACTTAACTAATTCTCAACCTAAGCACCCTTTATATATGATGAGCAAATTGATGTAATTGGGACAACGGCAAGGATTGCGCCACGTGTCCCTTATCCAACGGCTGAATAAAGGCTTCACATTTTACAATCTCCACCTTGAAGCCAAAAACATCCTTCACTCCCAACCATATACAAGGACACATTAAGGCCAAGATAGCACAGCAAACTCACCTACTTCCATCATCGTTCATGTCGGCTGCAAGGTCAGCCAACCCCCACATGCAACAGCTTCATGCAGTGGGAGAGTTTGGTTGCAGTCACAATTTTTGTCCCCATGTCAGATGGGTTATCTTCAGTTGGAACCTTCTTAATCTCAATCTTACCACTTGAGATAATTTCCCGCACAAAATGATACTTCACATCCACATGCTTGGTTCTCTCATGATGTACTGGATTCTTGCTCAAATGTATTGCACTCTGACTGTCAGAATACACAACTGTCTTACCATGCAGCTGTTGTATTTCGGTTAAGATACCCTGAAGCCAAATGGCTTCCTTGAACACATCAGTTATGACTATATACTCCGCTTCGGTAGTTGAGAGTGTAACCAACGGTTGCAGGCTTGACTTCCAGCTGATGCAATTTCCACCAAGTGTGAAATAGTAAGCTGTAGTTGACTTTCTTGAGTCTCTGCCACCTGCAAAATCAGAATCAACATACCCTACCAAGTCTAAAGCGTTAGATTTGTTAAAACATAAGCCATAATCAACAGTTGTATTTATGTATCTTAACAACCACTGCAAAACACTCCAGTGTGCTCCACCTGGATTAGACATAAACCTACTCAATAAAGATACAGCATATGACAAGTCAGGTCTAGTACTAATCATGACATATATCACAGAACCTATAGCATTTGCATAAGGTACATTTTTCATTTTTATCATCTCAGACCTATTCGCAGGACTTTGTGACTTAGACAAAATAAAACGACTCGCAAGAGACTGACTGACTGGTTTACAGCCACTTACACCAACCAACTTCTGGTTTTTAGGTTTAGGAACTAAAGTCCAAGTTTGGTTTTTCCTAAGAGAAGACATCTCATCTTCCATAGCCGCTTCCCATTCAAGTTTATGGGTAGACTTTAATGCCTCTCCTAAGCTAGCAGGCTCAATCCCATTAATTTCATGACTTGATATTAATGCACAGAAATACAAATCATTTGTTGAGTAATCATACCTGGTAGGAGGCCTTACCTGCCTCCTACTTCTGTCTCTTGCTAGCTGGTAGTTGGCCAATGTGTCTTGTGGTGTTTCATCATGCTGCTCAGTTTGATCCAGTTGTTCTACTGTGTCCTCTTCACTTTGTTCTTGTATATCTGCTACTTCATTTCTGTTTTCCTCCTGGTTATTTCTCCTGGGCTGGGTGTCCTCAGATGTCTCCATGCCTAACATGTCACCAACTTGATCAGCGGTCCTTGATGTCCCTGGCTCCACCTGCATCTGAGCTCCACCTGCAAGATCAAAATCTGCTAGATCCTTTTCTAAGGCACCTGCATTCTTGTTAGTAGATTTACAAGGAAAACAAAGTTCATTGAATATAACATCCCGACTAACTATGATTTTGACTCCAGGTGTTTCCCTTTCCCATAACCTATACCCTTTTGTCCCTTCTTGATATCCTAGGAAAACACACTTGATTGACCTCGGTTCAAGTTTACCTATGGACTGGTGAGCATAAGCTTCACAGCCAAACACTCTAAGGTGGTCAAGCTTCTGAGCCCTACCAGACCAGATTTCTTCTGGGGTCTTAAACTGAACGGAACTATTTGGGCTCAGGTTAACTAAATGAGTAGCAGTATTGAGGGCCTCACCCCAAAACGGCCTCGGAAGTTCGGAAGAAAATAAAAGACATCTGATCTTTTCTAATATGGTTCTATTCATTCTTTCCGCAACTCCATTCTGTTGAGGGGTGTGTCTCACAGTCCTATGTCTCAGGATACCCTCACTAGTACAGTATTGATCAAACTCAGTATTACAAAATTCTAAGCCATTATCAGTTCTCAAGACTTTCACTTTGTTACTAGTTTGATTTTCTACCAACACTTTCCATTCTTTAAATTTAGTTAAGGTTTCATCCTTTGATTTTAGTAAGAATGTCCATACCTTCCTACTGTAGTCATCAACAATAGAGAGAGTATTTCTTACCCCCATGAGTCTGGACCTTTGCTGGTCCCCATAGATCACAATGTAGATACTCCAGACTCGCCTTTGACAAGTGAATTCCAGTTGGGAAGCTCTGTCTGTGCTGTTTGCCCAACACACAGATCTCACAAAACTCAAGTGGCTTCAACTGGTCCTTTCCAAATTGTCCCTGCTTGCTGAGTACCTGCATTCCTTTCTGGCCTATATGGCCAAGTCTCAAGTGCCATATATTAGTCATATCAACATTAGAAGTTAAAGCAGAAATGGGTTTTTCCGAGAATACATGTTGGCCATTTAGAACATATAATCCGTTTCTTTTTATACCAGTTAGGATCAGTTTATTACCCTTAGATATGTGCATGTTTCCTTTGTGTGCCTTATATGTGAAACCTAATTCATCTAGTGTTCCTAGTGATATCAGGTTCCGTTTCAAGTCAGGTACATATCTAACGTCAGTAAGTATCCTAACTTAACCATCATGAAGTTTAAGTGTTATGTCTCGCCAACTCCCTGTATCCTACAAGTATTGTCATTACCCATATACACAGTGCCTTGGTCAGAATTTCTAAAGTTGACAAACCAGTCCCTATACGGACTCATGTGAAAGGAACACCCGGAGTCCAGAATCCATTCTCTACTAATGTGATCACTAGACACAGTCAATGCCTCAGATAGGCACATCGACCCCTTTTCGGCAGCCACAGTAGCGCTGCCTTCATTTTTCTGTTCCCTAATGAACTTATAACAATTCCTTTTAAGGTGTCCCATCTTCCCACAATGATAGCACTTCTTGTCACTATTCTTATTCTTATCCTGTTTATTCTTTTTCTTCCCTTTAGGTTCTTGGTTATTAGTCTGATGATTATTCGGACCATTATATTTCCTTTCATTTTTTCCTTTCACGAATAAGTTCGCTCCACCTCTCCTACTGGTTCTAAGTTCTAGCTCTCTAGCCCTTATACCAGATATCACCAAGTCTAGCCTAGGTACAACTCCTGTGTACTGTAGAGAGTTCTTAACGACACTATATTCTTCAGGCAGTGCATTTAATAGAATCATAGCTTCGCTAGAGTCTCCTAGGGCTTGGTCAGTTCCTTTAAGGATTTGAGTCATTTTCGTGAATTCATCCAAATTATCATCTATCGACTTATTAGTATCCATCTTGTAATTAAACAAGTTTCCCTTTAAGAACACTAAATTTGGAGCAGAAACAACAGAATAAAGAGATTCGAGTTTACCCCAAAGTTGAATGGAGGTGTCCATTCCATCAACCTTTCTAATGACCGAATCTCCAAGGTGAAGGAAAATCAGGTTGTAAGCCTCTTCCAGGATTTCGTCATTCGCTTCCTTTTCCATCTTCGGCCATTTTTCTGGGTCGGGTTCCAGCGCCAAGGCCACCTTATGGTGAGATAGCAAAACCCTCATTTTCTTCTTCCAAGTGGTGAAATCCCCTTTTCCGTCAAATATTCCAATGTCGAGTCTCATAGTCGACATTTTTATTTCTTTTGACCCAGACACTTAATCGGCAACTCAGAATCTTACTCACCCAAACACCCTTCGGCAACACAGTAGCTTAAACACCCAGTCAGCTGAGCCTTCAGTACCCAACAATTAGGCTTTGATCACCGAACAACACAGAATCTAGAGAACACACCCTAAACAGCAACTTCAGCAGGAACTTAATTTCACTTCAACAGAAACTTAATTTCCCAGAAAGTTTATGGGTCTTAGTAATCCAGAATTTTAAGGGTGTAATTTGATCCAAGAACCACAGCTGCTCAAATCTTTGTCAATAGTTCAACACCTGGAGTCTTGGTCTGCAGTTAAGTTCCCTAATTTTGGCAGGTTAACAGCTCGGTAACAAGGGAATAAGTTTCCTTCCACGCAATACCCAAATTAGGCAAACACAGCCTTTACTCGGTACACCTGGAGTCGTATTCGGTAGACACAGTCTGGGTTTGCCGCCTTTGATGCCCTAATCGGCAACCAAAGATTTGGAATTGACCACTCAAAGAAAGAAGTCTTAAATCAACAAACCTTAGTCTTAACTCAACAAACCAGGGAGCCTTTGGTCAGAGAACCTAGGGTTTTGATCTGCCACCCAGGGCACTTCTCGGCACTTCAAGGATCTTGGTAGTACAATTCAATCCAAGGACCACAGCCACTGAGTAATTGATTTTGATCGGCTGACTTTATCTTGATTGGCAGTTTCTTTTGATCTTGATTTCTTATCTTTGTGTTTTTGGCTGTGATCTCTAATCTTGCTCTCGTCTTTGTGTGTTGCCGTGGTCTGTGATCTTGCTTTCGACTTTTTGTAATCTTCAATTGACAATTTTGGGTTTGGCTTCACCAGATTGCTTTCGTCTTCTGCGTTTTTAGCCGTCGTCTTCAAAGTGACCAACCAAATTAGGGATTTGCTTTCGTCCCCTGTTTTTGGCTGTGATCTTCTCCTACACCGAATGAAGGAGAGCCCAGTACTTTGGGCTTTGATCTTCAGTAAGCTAATCGCCCAAATCTTCGGCCCACTGGATCTTCTTTCAAGAAAAGAAAAGCTCTGATACCACTGTTGAATTTCGTCACAAATTCGTTCGTCACACAAAACAATCGGCAATCAAGAACGCAAGATTTTTACCGTGGTTCGCCGGAAAATTCCCGACTACATCCACGTTGAACTCCGGAACAAGGAGCTCGCTACACTAATCAATCACAAGATTTCTCAAGAATCTTGAATCCGTTTACAAACAATAATTTCCCCAAATCACTCAATAAACCCTAATCTCTAAAAGTGTCAATCTCTCAAATTACCAATTGAAAAATCACACTAACTTGGACTAGGAATAAGGCTTAACACTTAGCCAAAAATAGGAGAGAAATATGAGTAAAACAATTAATGAAAAACTTAACTAATTCTCAACCTAAGCACCCTTTATATATGATGAGCAAATTGATGTAATTGGGACAACGGCAAGGATTGCGCCACGTGTCCCTTATCCAACGGCTGAATAAAGGCTTCACATTTTACAGTAAAGTACATGATTGTTGTTCATCATGTCCATAATGGACTAATATTATACTTTATATTAGTATGGGCATGGTCATGGTGTTTGTTGTGAGGGTTCAGCTGACTGGAAAACAATTGCTGCTTTATGTTAACCAAGAGATATATTGGCTTAAAACACTATTCTTGATAACATTGTTTTTGTTGTACGAGCAGCTTTTGATGAAAGTCTTGTCTGCTTTGTTCTGTTGTTTGCTCACTACATTTATTATTTCTGCTTACTGTTTTCATTAGTCATACAAAATAAAATTATTGCCCATGTACTCTACTGTTGCTCGAGTATTAATTTGAATATCTATCGTGACTTTTTGCAGGTCCGAGACTACAGAGCGGACTGGTCCCTTCAAGTTAATGAACCAGTAGCAGGGAACTACTATCCAGTAATTTTCTTCATACTGATCTTAATAATATAAAACATGAATAGTTTTATCAATATATTTGGGCACGTATGTATAACATAAGAATGTCTTATGGATGCAATAGGCCAGCTTACTACTTTGGTCCTTGGACTTGACACTAGCAAGATATGTTTGGCTCAGCCTTTAAATCTAAATATGTAAATATCTAAATTATCCACTGAGATTCATCATATCAATGAGTATTTTGTTCTGCGTCTATCAAAGTAAAATAGGTTTAAGGAATTGCATTGAAAAACACAAAAGTTTCAACTACTGGCATGGATCAAATACTTGTGGTTGCTTATGGTTTCTAGTGACACTATAACATTGGACTAATATATGCTCAACATCGTAACGATAATGCACGTGTTCAATGTATTTTTCTGCCCAAAATTAATTTCCGATTTTCTTTTTTTATTTGTTTTTTTAAAAGTTTTGCACAAATGGAGACAAAACCTCCTCCTGACACATGTGAGGAAGGTTCTAGCCCCAGACTTCTTGTATTTCCCAAGGAAGTTTTACCAGTTAAACCAACTAGACCCACATTTTGCTTTCCTAATATTTCACTACAAATTATCTAGCTGAACATTCTCTTTGCAGTTTTGTCATTCCTGGAGGTATGCACAGGCCAATATTATATGGTCATTAGAACAGTGATTCGTTACCACTTGATACCCATTAGTTTTTCCGATAATGATTGAGAAACTTCCTATTTTTTATTTCGCATTGTAAAATGGATAGAAAAAAACTCTATTTCGGGAACATTAATATTCTTCTATGTACCTTTCCAGCTTAACCTTGGAATTTTCAGTGTGGATAATAAATCTGAATTCTCGGTCTTAGTTGATCGTGCTACTGGAGGAGCCAGCATTAAAGATGGACAAGTAGAGATAATGCTTCATAGGTTCAATCCCCATCTCATTCTGTATTCTGCTTTGAGATCTTTTATTTTGATACGTAAGTACATGTAAAACTGACTTTTCATTGTTTCTGCTCAAGGCGTATGCTTGCTGATGATGGCAGGGGAGTTGGAGAAGCCCTTGACGAAACTGTTTGTGTTGGAGATAATTGTGAAGGACTAACGGTATAATGTCATATAACAACTGCACCTTATGCTCAGAATTTTAAACTCCTTTCATGTATCCTGGTCATTAGATGAAATGCGTACCATATTAATTAATAGATACTGGCCAGTCAGAGAAAATAAAAATATTTTTCCTTCTCCTTTTTCGGCTGGTGCCAGGTAGTAAGCATTGATCTTAGTTTTGGGCAAGTTAAGATTCAGCATTATAGTTGTTTTCTTCCTCGTCCGAAATTTATTTATATATCCTCGCTTCAGGTTAGAGGAAATTATTATTTGAGCATCAACCCATTAGGGGCTGGAGCACGCTGGCGGCGAACAACTGGCCAAGAAGTTTATTCACCACTTCTTTTAGCTTTCACACATGAGGTACGACTAAATTATAGCCACTTTGTTATCATCTTGGTACAGATATTAATCTGGTTCAAGAATTTAATTATTCAGAAGTTAGAGACTTGGACAGCATCTCATCTGACTAAATCAACTGCCATGGATCCGGACTACAGCTTGCCTCTTGCAGTTGCTTTAATTACTCTTCAGGTAACAGGATTAACTCACTGTACAATGAATCAATAAATTTTCTCTATTTCTCTAACACTCATTCCGCAGGAGTTGGATGATGGAAGTGTTCTCCTCAGACTGGCACATCTATACGAGGTGAAGATAATAAATATGCCTGATGCTTCTCTTAATATTCCCATTAAAATTCACCAAATCAGAATTTGCTTTGATGCATTACAACTAAAAATCAATAGAGCAATACAGACACATGCATCAGTCGATGAACATAAAGATTCGTAAAGTGTGTGAAACTATGAAGTCGTATACAGAAAGATTCATACTATAATCAAGTTGATTATGTAGTTGTTCCGCATAGCCAACTTACATACTATGGACATAAATTTTAAATTAATCCAGTTTTCTCTTTCTTTTACGTGATTAGGAGGGAGAAGATGCCGAGTACTCAAAGCTAGCCAAAGTTGAACTGAAGAAAATGTTCAAGGGCAAAACGGTATGTATCACTTCTTACTGCTACTAGTAGTATTACATCAGTATTAATGCAATGCATGTCTTCTGTTTAATGTCCGCAAACCAGCCTGTCTTGCAGTGCCGGTCCTGGTATAGGCAGGCTAAGCAACTCACTTATAAATTTTACTATTATTCGACCCGGCTTTCTTGCGAAGAAGCTCTCACTAAACTGCTTTCTGGGGGCAATTTGTATTTTTGAACTTGACAGATAAAGCAGCTGAAGGAAATGAGCTTATCAGCAAACCAGGAAAAATCAGAGATGAAGAAAAAAATGACATGGAAAGTTGAAGGTGACAGTGGCCAACAAACACATTCCCCTGTTAGAGGTGGCCCTATTGATAGCTCAACTCTTGTTGTTGAGCTTGGTCCTATGGAGATTCGCACCTTCTTGTTGAAATTTTGATGAGGTTTATTATTAATAAATATTATATTAAACAATAATAATATCTTGCAAAGGGCAAGATTTTCCTTCTCCTTAACCTCTTTGTTTGTTCACTAGTACTTTGATTATGTATTATATGTTGAAATAATTGTTGCTTTAAAACATTAATTTTCCAATTTCAATGTAATCCAATAAATATATTAATAATATGAATAAAAATTTGATTCAGTCAGTGCGATTATTCAATAATTTGATAGAATTTGGTAAACTTGTATCTGTTCCACATCAATGGGGTAACTTTTTCTTTTTCTTCTTCTTTATTTTATTTTATTTTATTTTTTCCTTTTTGGTGTTGAATTACTTAGTATCATCAAATAATTAAAAATAATTTATGTGTTTGTTGATGGTGTTTTCAGGCACTATGTCATTTAAGCAGCACGACATGGGTAAAAGGGTAATTCTCTTCTTAGTCAGGATCATTAATTCCGACCCGACCACATGAGTGAGGGGCCGAGCACTTGATGATATGTGACCGACCACTTTGGTTCGGATGACCGAGCATTATCATATCGGTAGCAGCATTCTCAGTTCAAAAGACTATCATGAAGACCGGGAATATGGCGGGATATGCTCCAGAAGATAAGTTATCCTACTTTCATGGGGAAAATTGGTGAGTCAGAGTCCTAGTAGGATAAAGAAAGTAAATGTAGTTTTTGATTAGGAATCCTTATGGGAAAATGAAATAGTTTTGACTAGGATTCTTTATGGGAAAAGGAAATTGTTTCAACTAGGAAATTCTTGTACAAATAGGAATATGATTTCTACACTATTATAAATAGGAGGGTAGAGTGAGTGTAGAGGGGGGCATCAAAAATTAGAACATCAGAATCATCAAGCTCTGACTTGTAAACATAAGAAAGAGCTGAGAAGCGTATTTGAGCAATAAAAAGGGGCACCATCCTATTCCTGTCCGTGGACGTAGGTCGGATCTAAAATCCACCGAACCACGTTAAATCACCTTGTCTGATTGGCGTATTTTTTGCTTTCCGCTAAGTTTGCTTTTGGTTTCCCTCATAACCAAACAAATTCACAGTTGAAGGAGGATTCCCTCGGAGGTGATATTCCCGTATTACCCCGAGACCAAAATCCACCGTCAACGGTGTTTACAACATTATTAGTAACTTGATTATAAGGTTTTGCTAGTGAAACCTGGTACTGACAGATTAAAGTTGAAATTTGAACTATTAAATTGAAAATGAAACTATTAAACTTGAAATTCTATAATTGAACTTTAAAATAGATAAAGGTTTCGTGTTTAATGTTAGAAGTCGAGTATTTTAATCGGAAATCGGTAACAAATAGTTTCAAGAACGATTTGATTGATTTGTGATTAATAAGAATAATTAAGGATTAATTAGAAATTAATCGGAAACGGTAATTGGTAAAGTTGATATTTGCATGGTTGAGAATAAAAAAAAATTTAAACTATTTCTCGAAATTATCCAAAAATCACTAAAAAAATCATTCATTAATGATTAAAAATTACTAAATAATTTAAGAATTTTTATTATCTCGATATTAATTAGTTTAAATCAAAGCATATTTTAATTCTTTTAAATCGTCTTTAATAGAATTCTTCTCTTTTTCATATAAAATCATTAATTAAAACTCCAAAAAGATTTGAAAAGTTTAAAAAATAGATTAAAAAATAAAATCAGTCTATTTTTGGGAAATCATAAGTAGAAAATTGATCGATTAATTAGTCAAATCGTTTGTATATCAGTGTTAATTTAAATTGACCAAAATCGGCTCGTCAAATCACTCAAATAGCGATTTACGATTAATCACCGATTAATCGACAATTAAATAGCATAGGTGTGGCTTCCATTTCAAGTTTATCAGTCATTGTTTTCAATGTTATTGATACAGATACGAGGATATTGTAACTATATCCTGATTTATAAGATATAAATTCCAATCCAATCAATTAAAGATATTATTCAGATTTTAAATCTAGTTCAATTTAAATTATCCATAAACTAAAATAAAACTATTCTATTTAAAATAAAGGGTTATATTACTTTGAGAAATAACATGAGTCCAGAAATATTGAGATATAATATTTTACTGCTATATCATTATAATATTTTATATTTTATCACTAATTTTTTACACAAATTTTTCACATTTTACTACATGTTTCTATTTGTTGGGCGGATGTGTTATCTACCATTATTAACATGCATTATTCAATCAAAATTATCAAATAAAACTATATAAAATTATAAATTGAACACAAAGACAAATGTTAAAAAACCTGGAAAATACAATGTAGAAAAGATAAACTTGAACCAAGTCGAGAAAGTCAATGTCCTTAAGAACTTATTAGTCTCGCCTCAGTACACTATTGATCTTTTGTGGCTAACGTTCTCCCAGGATATTTGGTTGCTTCTTGTAAAAAAAGAACTCATTTCTTCAAGAACTTGAACTAGGAACAAATGGTGAAAACTCTCTTTTATTTGTTAAGATCTTAAACTCACTAATATGTCTAAGGATAAGTGAAGAAGAAAATGAGTTGAATGAAAAAATGAACCTAATGACCTTTTTTTATATGCATGTAGAGGTACTTTTATAGGCACCCTTTAGATTAGGTTGTAATCCTTCTAAGAATTGTATCCCTTCATAATGCCCTTTAACTTCAAAGGTCATAATCTATCAATCTTAAATGATATGTCCATTCAACTTGAGTCTTTCCAATAATAAACTTCTTAAGGGACGTGTCTCTCATACAATTATAAATATTAGAGAATTTCCTACAATCTCCCACAATTCTCTAAATATTAATGCAGACACTTAAAAGAGTTTCATTGAAATGAAACTGTATCGGAATATGTAGTTTTCGCCTTCAACATTTCCTAGTAAATGACTATCGGATTTACTTGGAAAACCAGTGACTCATAGTCTTGAATTGTTCCGTCGTTAGTGTAAACCAAAACAATAGTCATCACACAGTTTTACTTCGACCATTTCTCGTTCTACAGCTGTGTTCAATTCGGCCATGAACATCGGTCTTGACTTCATCAAGTATTTTAGGGAATCTAGCCTTTTAAAATTTCCATGGAAGCGACCTCACTTCTTACTTAAAATATGTGATCTACTATAAAAGTTAATATGTCTTTACCCTTATTATGGCTATTCTCATAATATACTGATCATTAAAAGCCTTAGCTTAACCTAACCTTGGCAGACAACACTCTAGGTCATTACATGAATAGGAAAGCGTATAAAACTCTATAGTGCTTGGTTTGAATTACACAAAAATTCAGTTGTCCATTTTGAACCTAAATCTTGGGATCTCCAGTTAGGTAGAATGGGTTTCCTCAGAGACAATTCTTAATTTATAGGCTTTAAGCTCATTCCTATCGATGACTTCTCAACTTGTTCTCTAGGTAAACCTTTAGTAAGTGGATTCGCTAGATTTTCTTTCGACTTAACATAATCTATTGAAATTATATCGTTTAGGAGTAGTTGCCTTGTGGTATTGTGTCTTCGATATATGTGTCAAGACTGTTGGGGCAGATGACGAACCTTTAAGGTCGGATCGGTATCCCGCGCAGCGAAAATGAGTCTAACCCATTGATATCTAGCATGTATGTATTTTTAAATATTTTAATGAAATATCATATTCCATTACGAGTGTTTAGGGAAAAATCGTAGTCCGAAAAAATAAAAATAGTGAGAAAATCGGAAAGAACACAAGTTGCTCGGGCCGAGCAGACTAGGGGTGGGCATCGGATCCGATCCGATTAGCAAATCCGATCAAATCGAGTTGGTCTGGTTCGACGAATTTCGGATCGGATCAAATTTTATCCGATCCGATCGAAATTTTTTTTTATTTAATATGCAAAACGACGTCGTTACATATTAAATACAAAAATTTTGAATTATTTCGGATCGGATTTTATCCGATCTGATCCGATCCGCTCGATTTTTTTGACTCAAACCCACCGAATTCGGATCAGATCGGACCAATCCGATCCAAAATAGGATGATTTCGGATCGAATTGGTCCGATACGATCCGATTCGAATTCGGATCAAACCAATCCGATCCGATCCGATAATTATCGGATCGGATCGGATCGAGTTCGATCAGATGATCCGATCCGAACGAATCAAACATCCATTGGCATTTCGGATCAGATCGGATTCTGATTCGGTTCGATCCGATCCGAATCCGATAATGCCCACCCCTAGAGCAGACCCATGGGCGCAAGTTGCATGCCACATATGTTGCTTAGTGCGCAACTTGTTGAGCAACTGCGCACTGCGCAGCTGCTTATGCTGCATTGCAGCGCAGCAGTGCGCTGAAGCATATATCAATAATTTTTTTTTTTATTTTAAAAAAACATAAACACCTTTTTAAAATCACCAAAAATAATTTTAATTTCAAACTAACCACAACACATGTTATACAACAAACACATATTTTATATATATATATGCATTTCTTTAAATTAAAATACAAACCAAAATGGAATCCCACAATAAAATGACTCATGAACAATTTTAGGTCACCCAAAGATGGTCAAATGATTCCAGAATGGTAGTTATAGCTCTAAGGTATCAACTAGAGATCCAAACTCTAATTTTATGTATATGTCTAATATAAATATTTTGACCCAATCACAAGCAAATTGTGTTTATATTTCCAAAGTATCCGTACACAATTAATCAGCTTAATTTCAATATCAAGCTATATCATTATGTATTTAATACATAATACATCACTATATGTTTCATTAATGATAACTCACTAATGAAAAACATAACTTTATAGAATATCAAACTTACCTAGTAAGGTTGATTTCAAGATCCAATTTTCTTCTCCTTGTTGAAATATTATGGAGAAAAGTTTATAAGCTTGTCTCCAAGATCCAATCTTGATTCCAATGCTAGCAAGCTTCACTTCAAGATCCAATATTGATTTCTCCTTGTTGAAATATTGTAGAGAATTTCCAAAACTTCTCCAAACACTTCTTTTACTTAGGCTAATATTTCTAAGACTTGCTTGTTTTAGCTTTCACAAACTTAACATTCTCAAGCTCAAGCTTATCAAGCTTATTTTGGT
>SKCR01014136.1:0-57222 GCA_019454045.1 Zanthoxylum bungeanum | reverse complement strand
TTCCAAAGAGAAAGATTGAAAAGCGACAAGAAGAGATTAAGACAGTGACGTCCGAAGACGAAGGGATTCGATTCAGGTTTAATCTTATAGTTTCTTTCTTTAACTCTAATGATTTCTATTAGATTCATGACCATACTTTCATTGTTTTATTATTTGGTCATGAACTAGCTCTATTATTCTAGAGGATGATGTAGCCAATGCTTGAACCTATGTATTAATTGTCAATTTAATTATTATAAAGTTATAATTCAGTTTATTTATATTCTCTTGCATTTAATGCTCTTATTTGTTGGCCACAAATTGAGATGATGCATGTTTAGAATCTATCGCTCCGGAGAGAGAGATTTTGAATAGGATTTAGAGAATATAACTTATGAGATTTGTAGAGTTCGGGAGAATCTATAATCCATTCAAAATCGTTAACAAAGAATCACTTGGCACAATGAGTTGTTAATTATTAGATTTTTATAGGGATATCGAAGTTTGTAATTAATAATCTTTTCATTATTACTCAGGAGAGAGAGTGGAATGCTTTAATATTATTGACTTATAAACAATGCAACTGAATAAAGATTGAATGGCATGACAAATACATAGGGGATATCTAAGTGAAAACAGAGTCTAAAATCTTTCTCATATTAGTTTCTCTTAATTAAACGTTTTTAAAATCTTGTTTATTTAGTTTTTAATATTAGTTAGTTATTTTCTAAATAAAGTTAGGTTACTAATTATAGTACTTTGTGTGAGTTAAACACAATCCATGTGGGTTTGACACTCTTTCACTTATCTTTACTAAAACTTGACACCGTACACTTGCGGTAAGATATAAAATATCACAAAAAAATTTTGGCGTCGTTGTCGAAGATTGTTAATTTAATTCACATTAATATTATTACCAAAAAACCTTAGCTTTAATTATATTTATAATTTTTTTTATTGTTATTTTTAATTTTTTGACACTTTTCTTGTCTTTCTGCGCTTCAGTGGATACGAAGATCCATAAGTCTTGACTCGCTTTTGTTTGATCCTAAAATAGAAAGAGCAATGGGGAGATTAAGGAAAGAAAGGAAAATTGAGAAAGAAGCAATGACAGCTGAGAATATAGAGAATAACTCACGTCATGTGACAATTCGAGATCATTTTAAACCAGTCATTGACGATAATTATTCAATGGGATTGCCCATTAACCAATCAACACTAATAATTTTGAGTTGAAACCTGTATTGATCAACATGGTGCAAAAGAAGGGGGGTTTAGCTGTAGAGGATTCCAACATGCATTTACAGATGTTCTTGGAGATGGAAAATACCATAAAGATGAATGGTGTGACTAAAGAGACCATCAGACTACGCTTATTCCCATTCTCTTTAAGGAACAAAGCGAGGGGTTAGCTGCAATCTATTCCGAAGGGAAGCATCATGACATGGCAAGATATGGCTACAATATTTCTTGCGAGGTTCTTTCCACCAGCTAAATCAGCCCAATTGAGAACAGAAATCAGCATATTTAAGCAGTTGGAGACCGAGAACCTATATGAGGCATGAGAGCACTTTAAAGATCTACTCAGGAGATGCCCACAATATAATTTCGAAGAGTAGGTTCAAATTCAGTTATTCTACAATGGCTTGAATGGTCCTAATAGAACCATGGTCGATGCAGCTGCTGGAAGAACCATGTTCAAGAAATCTACTGAAGATGTCTATGCTCTACTGGAGAATATGGCCATTAATACTTTCCAATGGCCAAGTGAACGCCCTATTGTGACTAAGGTGGCTGGTATATATGAGGTGGATCATATTGTTGCACTTACAGCTCAAGTGTCATCCCGACTCATCTAGCAGCATTGACCAATCAACATGACCAACCATTTATTGAAGCTGCTGCTGCTAATAGAATGATCTTACCTGACGGAGGATATGAGCAAGTCCAATATATGAACAATCGGAAATTCAACAACTATCGAGGCAATCTTATGCCTAACTATTATCATCTGAACTTGTCATATGTTAATACAGAGAATGTCTTGCAACCTCCATCTGGCATCAACTATCCAAGAGCTGAGCAGAAACCTTCCTTAGAATACCCCATAAGCACGTTTATTGCTAAAACTTCATAAAGGTTTTAGAAGAATGAGTCAAGGCTGAACAATATTGAAATGCACATGGGCAATATAGAGGCAATAATGAAGTCTTTAGAAGTGTAGATTGGGCAGATTGCTTCCTCCATGACGAATCAACAGAAAGGGGAATTCCGAGAAATATTGAAATCAACCCTAAAGAGCAGTGTCAGGCCATTATCCTCAGAAGTGGGAAAGAGATTAGAGATGCTCCTAAAGACCAATACAATCAAGATAAAGAGGTAACAATTCAAGAGGAAGCAACAACAGAAGAAGGGAATATTGTAGTAGTTTCTCCATATAAGCCACCTCCTATCTAGAAGACAAATTTGCCATATCCTCAACGCTTTCAAAGGAAGAAATTGGATTATTAGTTTGCCAAATTCCTTGACATCTTCAAAAAGATCCATATCAATATCCCCTTCGTATATACTTTGGAACAAATGCCAAACTATGTGAAGTTTATGAAGGAGATGATGTCCAAGAAGAGGAAGCTATGTGATTTTGAAACTGTAGCACTCACAGAAGAGTGTAGTGCCATTATACAGAAGAAGCTTCCTCGAAAGCTAAAGGATCCCAATAGCTTTACAATTCCATACACTATTGGAAATTGATACTTTGGTAAGACTATATGCAATTTGGGTGCAAGTATCAATCTCACGCCCTTATCCATCTACAAATAGTTGAGCATAAGTGAAGCAAAGCCAACAACAGTCATATTACAGGTAGTAGATAGAACCCTTACCTACCCACACGGAATATTAGAGGATGTCTTTGTAACGACCCCAAAATATTTGTTCGGCTAGAGACGTTTGGAAATTTTTTTCCCGGGTTAGTAAATAATTCTAGAACCGACTTAGAGATAACGAATAATTACTTAATTTTAAGTCCAATTTTCTTTTTAGTTTGTTACATGGCCCAAAATGAAGTAGGAAGTAGGAAAAAGAGAAGCCCAAGCCCAACTAATGAATTATCTACAATATTCTAGAAAATTGGTTAAGTTAAGAATAATTCAACAAAAGGGAAACATTTCTTCATTTCTTCTTGACATAAACGTGAGTGAGGAAAAGTAGAGAATGGTGAAAGTTTGCATTTTCTTAAAAAGAGTTAAAGCTTGTCAAGAGTAATTCATTCAAGCTAAACCCTAAAAGAAGATAAGAGAGATTTTTGGTGCATTGCTAAGGAAGAAAAGAGTTTAGTTAAGGTAAGCAACAAGTGACCCAAATCTTTATAATTCAAATTTTTTTAATTAGATGATTATGGCGTGTTCTTGGCTTGATGATGATGTAGTTGGGTTATTTTTGAATAAAGGAATTGATGTATGGGTATGTTTACATGTCTTGTTTAAATTAAAGTATAGGGAAAATGATAGAATTTTGATGGAAGATGAGATTGTTGGACAATTATGACCCATAACATCGCTATTTGTACAGATCATGGTGTTGTTGTAAAAATTAACTATGTGACAAAGGAAATTGCCGTTTTATCATTTATAATTGGATTACCTAGATGTATAAATGATAAAAGGTCCATATGATCAATTCCGGATTGAGATGATATGAGACAGTATCAATCCACGAAGGTTTAATCATTAAATATCCCTAGTCGTAGTATTATCGAGATTGTACATCGATAATGCGGAATAGACTAGTATTACACTTGTGCGCGCTGTGGGAGCATAACGGCATAGTTCTCATATATTTAGGTATAGGATACTCATTCAAGTGTAATAGGAGGTTGTGTTTACCGATGGTACGGAAACAACTTCTCTCTAGATAGACCCCTCAGAATTACATTGGTAGTATGACTATGTGTCTATGGAAGTCCGAATCAGGGTAGGTGTATTTGGTCTTAACCTGAGACTTGCACCGCTAATACTTGCAACAATCAATATACTTTAGTTTTTGTCGTCCAGGGCTTTAACAGGTTCTGTGTACGCCTCTTCTGAGTATATTGAGAATCGTAGTGTATTGGGTGTGATGTCAAGACGAAAATATCACTCCAGTCATAGTGGAGATGATGATCACGTAGGATACGGAACTGGTACTCTTATATGCTGCAACTATCGGGATATTATGACTAGGTCATGTTTATCTGATTATAAAGACTAGTTACCAGAGATCTGATATGTGTTTCGTACAGGGCAGACACAATTCCAGCCCTAGGCCTTGCACGTGACATCCGATACTGGATCGTAATACGCAATACTACGTATACTACGCCTGATATAGATCACATATTCCTTTAAGAATATTTCTGGAGAATTGGGTAGGCACGGTGCTTTGCTAGAAGCCAACCATGTCTTATAAATCGGTAAAAATGTAGTACTAGGTATGTACGTGATCAAATAGTCAAACGACCGGATTTACTGCCAACATATCCGGGGATCTCATGGGTCGCTTCCCGAAGATTCACCGATGACGTATGACTCGCACTTTATTAATCTGGGATTAATTAGATGAGAGAGAAAATTAATCTAAGATTAATTACAGAGATATTTTATCTGGGATAATATATCATTTAAAGAGAGAGAACGATTAAATTGGAATTAATCGATAAAATAATATATTCGATATATTATACGAAATTAGATTTCGACGCGAAATTAAAATTAGATTTTAATTCGGGCGAACGAGTTAATTTAGAATTAATTCGTCAGCGACGTGAATAGTAATTTTGCTAGGCATAATTATTTAATTAAATTTGATTTAACTAGACGCAACGGAAAATTTGTTAATTCGGAATTAGCAAACCCGAGCCCGGGAGTGTTTGCGGGCCCACTTGCATTTCGAGTCGAGTGGGGCCCACATGTCACATCAAGCGTCAAATCATTAGTCAACTTTAGTCACTTTGATTGATGGAAGTTGATGGGATTTGATGGTTGAGTGTGAAACACTCAAATGTGATGGCTTGAATGACTAATACCATTTATTTGATTATGGTATATCATTTGACTTTGTTTTTAAAACAAAACACAACCAACACACAAACTCCTCTCTTCTCTCCCTCTCCTACCTCTCGGCCTTTGGCCATTTTTCTTCTCCAAAATTTTGTTCTTCATTGTCGTGAGCAAGGAGAAGCAAATGAAGAATTTGCGGCAAATTTTTCCGAGTGCTAGCACATATTAGGAGTCTTACGAAGGTGATAGGGAAACCCACCCGTGGGCATGGAATGCACACCCAAGCTTGGAGCTTGGCCGAGCAAATAGAGTACAAAATAGAGGCCAAAACCCGTGAGCACCTTGGAGGAAAAGCTTGAAGATTTTTGTTGTTCCTCACATCGCAAAAGCCTATCTTTGTAAGTATGATTCCGCCATACTTCTTATGAGTATTCACACATGTTTTTATGCTTAAATTGATCTTGGGACTAATCTAGAAACCCAACAATGGTATCTTGAGCCATTTTGAGCATGAAATAAACTTAGGGTAAATTTTGGGTAAATTGGATTTGAGTATGTTTTGACTAAATTACTTGTTTGAGCATGCTTGTATATGGATGACTTGGAGTTGTTTGTGATCAATTTTGTGAAAAATTGATTGGATCAATTTTTCCCCAAATTTGAGGCTTGGCCGAAACTTTGAGTGTTGCCCTAAGTCATGGTGATTTTTGATTTTGATCATTGGATGAGTTGAAATCATTTGGGAATTGTTGATTTAGGATTTAATTGGATTGAATTCGGAATCGAACATAAAACCCTATAATTGTCGTGAGTGAAGTAGCATGAAAATGATTTATTTTTTGATTCAAATATGTTGGACATGTGTTGATGATGATAAGCATAATTAATTGTGTAAATTGATGTTTTGGAAATATTAATTTGGTTAATTAATTATGGCATACACTTTAGGTTAATTAAATTATGAAATTTGGAATTTTGGTAATTTAATTAATTGGGCCAAATTTGGAATTGGGCTTGTAAAGTTGTATTTCGGCTTAATGGGCTTGGTTGGGCCAAGTTTTGTTTAGGCTAATTGGTTGGATCCAATTGGGCCCAAAACCATATCCATAAAGTCCAAATATAATTAAAATGGACCTTTAATTTTAATTGGGCCTAAATTGGTTTCTTGGCAAATAAGGGTGATTCCTTAAATGGGCTTTGGTATTTGGGTTTGACCCATATTGACCAAAAGTCCATGCCTTAAGAAATTAATTAAAAGCCCATTGGACTTTAATTAAATTAACATTGGATGTTAATCGGGCTTTGAGACCCGTAATGATTAGATTTAGAATCTAAGTCGTAAAGGCACATTAAAAAGTGTAATTATTTAATTTGGAATTAAATAAATGAATTAGTATTAAATACAAATTAAATTGGATTTAATATTGTAGTTTAATATAATTCAAGAATTCGTACTTTGAGTACTTATTCTTAAAACGAGTTGGACTCGCGCAAAATCAAATCGTTGTTTGAACATTGGATGGTCATTAATATTCAGATTAATTAATTGGATTAGATTGATTGATAACATGCTTGTGTGAATACATGGATGCGATGTATGAATAATGTATATCAGATGGATATTAGATGGGTGAGGGCAATTTTGGAAATTGTTGTAATAAATTTAGAATTTATTAAATTGTACCTGCTTGTCCAGCCTATTACCTCTTGACTCTTTGTATTTCTCTTCTCACATATTCCCTTCAATGTAAATGAGGTTTCTTTAGAAGTGTTATGTAATCGGGTAGAAGTAATACTTGTACTAGCGGGAGAGAAGAAATAGAGAGATTTTTTCTAGGAACAATGTGTTAAGTATCCATCCACATATCATTATTATATTTATTTATACGAGCCTTATTATGTTTTTAGAATGCATGTTTAAGGGTGTATGATGATGAGACCTTAACAAAGATAATTAATTGGTTGCCAATTACGCGAAAAAACCCTCAACACATATTAAGCATTTTTCCTTCCATTGAGTGATTCTTACTCAAGATCCAAGATTGGCACTGGTTTGTTGGCCAAAGTCAAGACCTTGTCTGTCGCGGATGTGTTTGAATCATGAAGGTTTTGTTCCATATCGGTGTCTTGTCCAAGTTGTGATTTGTTGGCCAAAGTCAAGATCACTTCTTGTCCATCGACATTGATTACGAAGATTTCCATGGTCAATGGGTTCCGCTTAACTGGGATCACTAAGTTTGTTGTGCCAAAGCCAATGCTTAGTTGGTTCAGAGGAAAAAGGTTAGGGAATATATTGGATATATTGGCATATATAAGATATATGTTTCGGACTTGGATGTCCACCTACTGGATCTAGGAATTGGATTGGATCCAATTGATCTTAGAGATCTACCTAGTTAATTATCATACAATTTGTTGGCCAAAGTCAAGATTGTGTGTTATTTAACGGGATCCTAGCCCACTAGGAAACAAGGTTTCCCGAGTACTCCACAGAGGGTTAGAGGCTCGCCGAAAAATAGTGGGAGGCAAGTATTAAATTTGCAATATTCGTTTAGTTACTTGCCAATACGTGCTCATTCCATTTTTCGTCATATAAATTAATATATTAGTTGGACTAATATTTAATTGTTTTTTTTAATAAAATAGTTGGACTGTATTCAAACTATTTCAATTATTAGTTGATTTTATAATTGGATTATAGTAATCAATATAATTGAATTTAACCAATTAAATTATAGTTGATTATATAGTTAGACTATAGTAATCATTATAATCAATTGTACCTTAAATCGTTGATTAAATAGTTAGACTATTAGAATCAAGATAATTGAAAGATTAGTGTTTAAAACATAATCCTGGGTGAAAGTGTATTTAAACGGCTTTAATTTTCAAACTGGGAATAAAACTTCAGGATAGTCCTGGAAATCGAGAAGTTAATTTATTTGATAGAGCAACCTCTTGGGCCTAAGCCCAGAGTTAAGAAAATAGTAGAACATGATATTTAGAATATTCATGTGATGATAACTTTAGTACTTAATCCATTATGCTTGCCGCATAGACTCTTTAATTTCTTAGTCAGAACCAAGGATTAGATCCTTATAGTATGATATTGAAATTGAAGGATCTTCATAGATCTATACTTAGATCTTAGAAGTACTAATTGCAATAGTAAACTCTTGGAGAGTTAATGACTATTCTCAATGAGACAAAGCCAGAGTTTGCAAAAGGCAAGAAGCACAAGGCGCATCTTATTTCGACATTCTAGAAGGCCAAGGCTTGGCTGAAGGCTTCTGGGGTATGAAAAAAAGGCAAAGGCAAAATCATCATAGTCTTCTAGGAAGACAAATGACATATCCCAGAATTTCTACCTAAACTCTGACAAACGGGGTCACTGGAAGCGTGATTATCGTATGGACAAGGCGGACATGAAGGAATTGAAGACGGGCAAGGCTCTGACTTGAAATATGTTTGTCATAAACATGTTCACTACTAGTTTCAAAATTAGATTTTGATACTAGAAGTGGTACATAAATATATGTACTGGTGTGCAGAATCTGCTGATAAGCATGATACTGACTTCAGTAAAGATTTATATGCAAATTAAAAATGGGACCAGAGTCGCTGTTTTAACCGTAGATACCTAAATTTAGGAACTACCCTTCGGGTGTGTACTTAAATTAGGAAACTGTTACAATGTAACTAGTTTGACTAGAAACATTATCTCTATATCAGGGTTTAATCCGTTGCGGATATACCTTTATATTCTAGAACACTAAAGTGTTTTATTTTATAAAGATGATATTGAGATAAACACATTAGATGTAAATAACAGAATTTATATTTTGAATATAAATAAATCTCAAATGTATGACATGACAAACAAATAGCTCAAACTGAATTAATCAGTAGAGACTTATTTGTGGCATTGTTGTCTGGGACACATTAAACAAGACTCGTATATCCACACTTTTGAAAAAGTGGATACTAGGATAGATTTGATTCTATTCAAATGATGTCTACGAATCTAGTTTATTAGGCAAAGTGCCTAAAAGACCTTTACTTGGTAAAAGTACAAGTGCCACCGATATGTTAGCCCTCGTTCATAGTGACGTATGTGGGCCCATATCTAGCTAGGCTAGAGGTGGATATGAACACTTCGTAACCTTTACGCATGGGGCATCGCATTATGGTTATGTGTTTCTTTTGAAACACGAATCAAAAACTTTTAGAGTTTCGACACGAAGTAGACAAACAGATCGGCTAAAGTATTAAAACTGTCAAGGTTAGACCATGATGGAAAATACTTAAGCAATAAGTTTCTCATATACTTGAAAGAGTATAATATTCTTTCAATGAGGACTCCTCCCGGAACACGTCAATTCGACGGTGTGTCCGAACAGAGAAATTGAATTTTATTGGACATGATAAGGTTAATCATGAGTCGCTCTGAGCTACCATTTCCTTCAAGGGATACGTATTAAACAGTGCAAAACTTATTTAAAATAAGGTTCCATAAAATCTGTTTGAAAGATTTCATATTAGATATGAACATGAAAGAAATTGGATTTTCTCATTCCTGAAGATTTGGGAATACTAGACATACGTTTGGATGATACCAAACTAGAACCTAAATCTGATAAGTGCCAATTTGTAGGTTATCATAGGGAGACCAAAGTATAGTACTTATACAACTCACAAGAGAACAATTAATTGTTGCTCACCATGCGGTTTTTCTGAGAGGAATACCTATATGCAGTGGTAAGTGGGAGGAAAGTAAAACTCGATGGAAATCGGAGTAATACTGGTCCAGGCACCGATTCCTTAACGGAACACAAACAGTTCATCATGGATGAAACTGTACCACAATCTTCGAATACACAAGAACCACGTGAGTCGGAGAGAGTCAGAAAACAACTTGGGAGGTATGGGTTTCTGATCTCACCTCATAAAGATGTCAATCTTATTGAGGAATACGAGCTGACTACGTATGAGGTAGTGATACAAGGTATCAACTCCCTATTATGGCAAAGTGCCATGATGTCCAAAATGGATTCCATGTATACCAATTATGTTTAGATACTAGTTGATGTACCGAAAGGCATTGTGCCTATTGGTATTATATAAGTCTTCAAGGAAGACATACATGGATGGCAACATACCAACGTATAAAGCTAGGCTTGTAGCGAAAATGTATCGTCATCAACATTGTGTCGATTACGACGAAACCTTTTACTCGTTGTCATGGTTAAATCTATTTGGATAATACTTGCTAATACTGCATGTTTCATTCATGAAATATGGCAGCTGAATGTCAAAATCGCCTTCTTTAAACGGAAACCTTTTGGAGGATGTTTACAACATCCTGACGGTTTTGTCGTACCAAAATGAGCAAACAAGGTTTGCAAGTTATTCGATCCATATATGGATTGAAGCAAGCATTGATTTCTTGGAACTATCGTTTTGATGTAATCATAATGGTATATGATTTAATTCAAAACGAAAATGATTCTTGTGTATATAAGGAGGTTAGTGGGAGCGCACTGACAGTGAATGTCCTAAATAATGATGATATATCATTTCTTGGAAATGATATTCCCATAATACAATCGGTGAAAGCTTGGCTTTCATGAAAATTCTCCGTAGAATTCTTGGGAGAAACAACCTTTTTCTAGGAATAAAGATCTACTGGGATAGATCTAAAAGTTGTTGATACTCTCTGAGAACTCGTACATTGAAATAAATGTACGCGACCTGGTGTCTCATATGCTTTGAGCATATGGAGTCACAATCAGGCCAATCCAAGTGATAGTCACTGGATTGATGATTAAGAACATCCTTTAGTATTTTAGATGATCTAAGGATGCTTTTTTAAACTATGGAGAATGAGAACTTGAAGTGACTAGGTTCACCGTTGCAAGTTTCCTAACTGATAAATACGACTAAAAGTTGTAATAACGATATTATACAGTTTGAATAACTGAACAGTGAGCTGGAAATCTTCCAAGGAAGATACTGTCACCGAATAAACAACAAAAGTGAAATATTGCTGCAACTGAGGCAGCAATAGAAGCCTTTTGGATCGATAATAATCCTAATCAGATTAGGAATAGTTCTGTTAGCAACTGAGCTAGGCTACAACACAGGCTAAAGAATTAATGGTCTCATCAACGATCCAGATATATACTTCAAATATTCATCTGATTCGTTCGGATCATACATCGTGGCGATGTGATGATCGAATAAATCGCATCAGATGATAACCTTGCAAATCCGCTGACGAAAGCCTTTTCTCAGCAGAAGTTTGAGCGAACCGTACATAGTTCGGGTGTAGGACACTTGAGTGATTGGTTATAGGCCAAGTGGGAGATTATTGGACAATTATGACCTATAGCATCACTATAGGCCAACCGTACATAGTGGAGATGATGATCACGTAGGATACGGAACTGGTACTTTTATATGCTGCAGCTATCGGGATATTATGACTAGGTCATGTTTATCCAATTATAGAGACTAGTTACCAGAGATCCGATATGTGCTTCGTACGGGACAGACACAATTCCAGCCCCAGGCCTTGCACGTGACATCCGATACTGGATCGTAATACACAAAACTACGTATACTACGCCTGATATAAATCACATATTCCTTTAAGAATATTTCTGGAGAATTGGGTAGGCAGGGTGCTTTGCTAGAAGCCAACCATGTCTTGTAAATCGGTAAAAATGTAGTACTAGGTACGTACGTGTTCAGATAGTCCGACGATCGGATTTACTGCCAACATATCCGGGGATCTCATGGGTTGCTTCCCGAAGATTCACCGATGACGTATGACTCGCACTTTATTAATCTGGGATTAATTAGATGAGAGAGAAAATTAATCAAGGATTAATTACGGAGATATTTTATCTATGATAAAAAATCATTTAAATAGAGAGAACGATTAATTTGGAATTAATCGATAAAATAATATATTCGATATATTATACGAAATTAGATTTCGATGCGGAATTAAAATTAGAATTTAATTTGGGCGAACGAGTTAATTTAGAATTAATTCGTCAGCGACGTGAATAGTAATTTTACTGGGCATAATTATTTAATTAAATTTGATTTAATTACGTCACAACGGAAAATTAGTTAATTCGGAATTAGCGAACCCAAGCCCTGGAGTGTTTGCGGACCCACTCGCATTTCGAATCGAGTGGGGCCCACATGTCACATCAAGCGTCAAATCATTAGTCAACTTTAGTCACTTTGATTGATGGAAGTTGATGGGATTTGATGGTTGAGTGTGAAACACTCAAATGTGATGGCTTGAATGACTAATACCATTTATTTGATTTATGGTATATCATTTTACTTTGTTTTTAAAACAAAACACAACCAACACACAAAATCCTCGCTTCTCTCCCTCTCATACCTCTCGGCCTTGGGCCATTTTTCTTCTCCAAAAGTTTGTTCTTCATTGTCGTGAGCAAGGAGAAGCAAATGAAGAATTTGCGGCAAATGTTTCCGAGTGCTAGCACATATTAGGAGTCTTACGAAGGTGATAGGGAAACCCACCCGTGGGCATGGAATGCACACCCAAGCTTGGAGCTTGGCCGAGCAAATAGAGTACAAAATAGAGGCCAAAACCCGTGAGCACCTTGGAGGAAAAGCTTGAAGATTTTTGTTGTTCCTCACATCGCAAAAGCATATCTTTGTAAGTATGATTCCGCCATACTTCTTATGAGTATTCACACATGTTTTTATGCTTAAATTGATCTTGGGACTAATCTAGAAACCCAACAGAGATGTTTGGGAGTGTCATATGATGGTAATTGGTGTGTTAGAATTGTTTTGTTGAAACAAAATAGGATTTGGGAATAGTTATGGGTGAGGCAAATCTGCCCCTGGAATTGGTGTCGTGTCACGACGCGCCAAGCTCGCGTCGCGACACAGACGAGGCAAATAGGTGCATTGGTTTAGCACGGACACATCACGACGCAAGCTTATGTGCGTCGTGATCAAGATATAGACGTGTATATGATTTGTATAGGTGCGTCGCGACACAAAGGAGGCTGGCGTCGCGACGTGACAACCATAAACCAGAATAGTTTTAAAAGATGCGACGCGTAACCAAGAGTCTGAATTTTTGATTTACATTTCATTTAATGAATAGAAACGTTTTAAGGGGGTAATCAATTATATTAAAGAGTTTTATGTGATTTCGAACCGTATTTCATAACTAATGATTCTAACTCAGTGTATTCGATATAGATACTCATCATGAGCAGTGTTCACCCCCAGCGACATGAAGTGAACTTAGCTGGACTTCAAATTTGTGAGTGGAGATTTATTTTTCATATTAATGGATTTTATAATTACTTGTTTTAGATTAAGATTTATTTCGAGACTTAATTTTAATGTTTTAGGGCGTTAGTTTTTTTCTTAAAAAAAAAATATTGTCACTTATTTTTATGTAAAGTTTGAGTTAAAAGCTTAAAGTTTAAAAATAATATTCTGATATTTTTCGAGGCATGGGGGAAAAACCTACTGTTGGACAATTATGACCCATAGCGTCACTATTTGTACAGATCATGGTGTTTTTGTACAAATTAACTATGTGACAAATGAGATTGCACTCTTATCATTTGTGATTAGATCACCTAGATATATAAATGATATGAGGTCCTTATGATTTGTTCCTGGATTGAGAATGATATGAGACAGTATCAGTCCACGAAGGATAAATCATTAAATATCCCTAGTCAGAGTATTATCGAGATTGGACATCGATAAATACGTAAAAGACTAGTATTACACTTGAGCGTTGTGAGGGTACAACGACATAGTTCTCATATATTTGGGTATAGGATACTCATGCAAGTGTAATAGGAGGTTGTGTTTTACCGATGGTACGGGAAACAGCTTCGCTCTGGATAAACCCCCTTGGAATTCCATTGGTAGTATGACTATGTGTCTATGGAAATCCGAAATCAGGGTAGGTGTATTTGGTCTTAACCTGAGACTTGCACCGCTAATACTTGCGACAATCAATATACTTTTGTTGCGGTCGTCCAGGGCTTTAACAGGTTCTATGTACGCCTATGCTGGGTATATTGAGAATCGTAGTGTGTTGGGTGTGATGTCAAGACGGAAGTATCACTTCAGTCATATGGAGATGATGGTCATGTAGGATACTCTTAAGTACTGCAGTCATCGGGATAAAATGACAAGGTCATGTTTATCCGATTATAGAGACTAGTTACTAGACATCCGACATGTGCTTCGTACTGGGCAGACACAATTCCAGCCCCAGGCCTAGCATGTGATCATTCGATACTGGATCGAAATACACAATACTACGTATATTACGCCTGATATAGATCCTTTATTCCTGTAAGGATATTTCTGGAGAATTGGGTAGGTATGGCGCTTTGCTAGAAGCCAACCTTGTCTTGTAAATCGGTAAAACGTAGTACTTGGTACTTACATGTTCGGATAGTCCGACGACCGAATTTACTGCCAACATATCCAGGGATCTCATGGGTCATTTCCTGAAGATTCACCGATGACGTATGACTCGCACTTTTAATTGATTTGGGATTAATTAGAAGAGAGAGAAAATTAATTTGGGATTAATTGCGGAGATATTTTATCTGGGATAAAATATCAATTAAAGAGAGATAACGATTAATTAGGAATTAATCGATTAATTAATACATTTGATATATTAAACGAAATTAGATTTCGACGCGGAATTAAAATTAGATTTTAATTCGGACGAACGAATTAATTTAGAATTAATTCGTTAGCGACGTGAATAGTGATTTCACTAGGCATAATCATTTATTTACGACGTAACGAAAAATTCATTAATTTGGAATTAGCGAACCCGAGCCCGAGATTGTTTGCGAGCGCATTCACATTTTGAATTCGAGTACGGCATGTAAGTCAAATCAAGCGTCAAATCATTAGTCACATCAAGCGTCAAATCGCTAGTCACTTCAAGCGTCAAATCACTTATCACTTTCAGTGATGTGACTTGACAACTTGATTGACTTGATGTAAGTTGATGTTTGAGTGTGTTACACTCAAGTGTGATTGAGTGAAATGACTTATACCATTTTATTTGATTTTTTGGTATATCATTCATTAATTGATTTTTTGAAAACAATTACAACACACACTCTCTCTCCATTCTCTTCATCCCTCTCACGCCCACAAGGGCTAATTTTCTCTTCACTGGTTTACCAAAAACCGTGAGCCAAGGAGTAAAAATGGGAAGCAAAAGTCGCGATTTTGTGGCAAAATCGGGAGTGCTAGCACACTACGAAGTCATGCGAAGGTGATAAGGAAGTCCACCCATGAGCCGGGAATCGTTTGACGAAGCTTGGAGCTTAACAAAGATGATCCAAATGGCCGAAACAGTGGACTGCTCACTGCCACTGCCGAATGCAGTAAAGAGGAGAAAATCAATTTTTGTTGCCTCGCGCGTCGCTCAACCGATCGATGTGAGTATTCTGCAACTCCCTCGTTGTATTCGCACACTTATTTCATGCTTGTTTAATGATCTTGGGACCTTAACAAACACCAACAATGGTATCTTGAGCAAGGTTGAGCATGAAATTGACTTAGGGTTTAAATTTGGGTAAAATTGATTTTGAGCATGTATAATGAAATTGGATGAATTAGTATGCTTAAATGTGTTTTAATTGATGATTGATTGGATCAATTTGATGAAATGTTGTTTGGAACAAATTTCCCCAAATTTTTTATGTTGGCCGAAAGTCACTATGCCCTAAATTCTTGGTATTTTTTATTTCGTTGATAATTGGATGACTTGAAACGATTTGGGATGTTGATTTAATGTCGATTATGAATTTAATTGGATTAAAAATGAATCGGACATAAAATTAGTCCTTATTGCCGATGTTGGACAATTATGACCCATAGCGTCACTATTTGTACAAATCACGGTGTTGTTGTACAAATTAACTATGTGACAAATGAGATTGCACTCTTATCATTTGTGATTAGATCACCTAGATATATAAATGATAGGAGGTCCCTGTGATTTTTTCCTGGATTGAGAATGATATGAGACAGTATCAATCCACGAAGGATAAATCATTAAACATCCCTAGTCAGAGCATTATCGAGATTGGACATCGATGAATGCGTAAAAGACTAGTATTACAATTGTGCGCGTTGTGAGGGTACAACGACATAGTTCTCATATATTTGGGTAAAGGATAGTCACGCAAGTGTAATAGGAGGTTGTGTTTCACCGATGGTACGGGAAACAGCTTCGTTCTGGATAAGACCCCCTCAGAATTCCATTGGTAGTATGACTATGTGTCTATGGAAATCCGAAATCAGGGTAGGTGTATTTGGTCTTAACCTGAGACTTGCACCGCTACTACATACGACAATCAATATACTTTGGTTGAGGTCGTCCAGGGCTTTAACCGGTTTCTGTGTACGCCAATTCTGGGTATATCAAGAATCGTAGTGTGTTGGGTGTGATGTCAAGATGGAAGTGTCACTCCAGTCATATGGAGATGATGATCGCGTAGGGATACAGAACCGGTTCTTTAATAAAGGTTGCAACCGTCGGGATAATATGACTTGGTCATGATTATCCGATATTATAGAGACTAGTTGCTCGTAATCCGATATATGCTTCGTACGGGGCAGACACTGTACCAGTCCCAGGCCTCGCATGTGATCATTCGATACTGGACAGAAATACGTAATACTACGTATACTACGCCTGATACAGATCCTTTATTCCTGTAAGGATATTTCCGGAGAATTAGGTAGGCATGACGCTTTGCTAGAGGCCAACCTTGTCTTGTGAATCGGTACAAATGTAGTACAAGGTACTTACGTGTTCGGATAGTCCGACGACCGAATTTACTGCCAACATATCCGGGGATCTCATGGGTCGCTTCCCAAAGATTCACCGATGACGTATGACTTGCACTTTAAATTAATCTGGGATTAATTAGATGAGAGAGAAAATTAATCTGGGATTAATAGCGGAGATATTTTATCTGGGATAAAATATCATTTAAAGAGAGAAAAAACGATTAATTTGGAATTAATCGAGAAATTAATATATTTGATATATTAAACGAAATTGGATTTCAACGCGGAATTAAAATTAGATTTTAATTCGGCGAGCGAATTAATTTAGAATTAATCCGTAAGCGACGTGAATAGTGATTTTGCTAGGCGTAATCATTTAATTACGATGCAACGGAAAATTCATTAATTTGGAATTAGCGAACCGAGCCCGAGATTATTTGCGAGCGCATTCGCATTTCGAATTCGAGTGCGGCACACAAGTCAAATCAAGCGTCAAATCTCTAGTCGCATCTAGCGTCACATCAAGCGTCAAATCATGTCACTTTGAGTGATATGACTAGTGATTGATTGATTGATGTGATTGAGTGATGTGGTGGTTGTTGGCATTAAAAGTTTGACTTTTTATTTGCCAAAATTTTGGTATATGATTTAATAAAAATCAAATACAAAACAAGACAATATTTTTTACTCTTCTCTCTCTCCATTCTCATTCTCTCTCACGCCCTTGGGGCTGCTCAAATGTGTTGGACATATTTTCTAGTAATTAAGCATGATTAATTGTATAAATTATTGTTTTGGAAATATTGATTTGGGTGATTAATTGTGTTATACACTTTAGTGTAATTAAATTGGGAAATTGGATTTTGTAATTTAATTGAATTGGGCCTATTTTGTGAAATTGGGCTTGAATGTTGTTATTGGGCTTATTGGGCTTGGTTGTACCAAGTTAGGTTTAGGCCAAATGGATTGGATCCAATTGGGCCCAAAACTGCATCCATAAAGCCCAAATGCGACTAATGGACCTTTAATTATTTAATTGGGCCTAATGGGCCTAAATTGATTTCTAGGCTTATGGGGTAATTCCCAGATTGGATTTTGGTTATTCGGTTTGACCCAAGTTGACCAAAAGTCCACGCCTTAGAAATTAATTAAAAGCCCATTGGACTTTAATTAAATTGACGTTGGACGTTAATCGGGCTTTGAGACCCGTAACGATTAAATTTGGAATTTAAGTCGTAAAAGTTCATTAATAAAGTGTAGAATTTAATTTGGAATTAAATAAGCGAATTATTATTAAGTGCATATTGAATTGGATTTAATTATGTAGTTTAATTTAATTCGAGAATTCGTACTTTGAGTACTTATTCGTAAAACGAGTTTGACTCGAGCAAAATCAAATCGTTGTTTGAACATTGGATGATCACTAATTATCAGATTAATTAATTTGATTAGATTGATTGATAACATACTTGTGTGAATGCATGGTTGTGATGCATGAATAATGTATATCGGATGGATATTAGAAGGGTGGGGCAATTTTAGAAATTGTTGTAATAAATTTGATTTATTAATTGGACCTGCGTGTCCAGCCTTATACCTCCATATTCTTTGTATTCTCTTCTCACCTATTCCCCTCAATGTAAATGAGGTTTCTTTAGAAGTGTAGTGTAACGGGTATAAGTAATACATGTGCTAGCGGGAGAGAGAAAGGGAGAGATTTGATCTAGGATCAATGTGAAAAGTATTCATCTGCATATCATTATTATTTAATTATACGCGCTTTATTATGTGTTTAGAATGCATGTTTAAGGGTGTATGATGATGAGACATTAACAAAGATAATAAATTGGTTGCCAATTTGCACTCGAAAAATCCTCGCAAATTATTAAGCGATTTTCCTTCCATTGAGTAATTCTCACTCAAGATCCGAGACTGGCATTGGCTTGTTGGCCAAAGTTAAGGCCTTTGTCCGTCAAGGATGTGTTTGAATCACGAGAGCTTTGTTCCATATTGGTGTCTTGTCCAAGTTGTGGTTTGTTGGCCAAAGTAAAGACCACTTCTTGTCCATCGACATTGATTACGAAGCTTTCCATGGCCAATGGGTCGCGCTTGACTAGGATCACTAAGTTTGTTGTGCCAAAGCCAAGGCTTAGTTGATTCAGAGGAAAAAGGTTAGGTAATACATTAGTTTGTTGTGCCAAAGCCAAGGCTTAGTTGATTCAGAGGAAAAAGGTTAGGTAATACATTGGATGTATTGGCAAATATAAGATATATGTTTCGGACTTGGATGTCCCCCTACCGGATCTAGGAATTGGATTGGATCCAATCGATCTTAGAGATCTACCTAGTTAATTATCATACAATTTTTTGGCCAAAGTCAAGATTGTGTGATATTTAACGGGATCCTAGCCCGCTAGGAAACACGGTTTCCCGAGTACTCGACAGAGGGTTAGAGGCTTGCCGAAAAATAGTGGGAGGCAAGAATTGAATTTGCAATACTCGTTTAATTACTTGTCATACGCGCTCAATCATAAATATCATTCGTCGTTATAAATTAAATGTTAGTTGGACTAATATTTAAATTGTTGTTTTAATTAATAGTTGGACTATATTCAAACTATTCATTTATAGTTGATTTTATAATTGGATTATAGTAATCAATATAATTGATTTTAATCTATTAAATTATAGTTGATTAAATAGTTGGACTATTGTAATCATTATAATAAATAGTACCTAAATCGTTGATTATATAGTTGGACTATTAGAATCAAGATGTAATTGAAAGATTGGCATTTAAAACATAATCCTAGGGAAAATGTATTTAAATGGTTTAATTTTCAAATTGGGAATATAATTTCAGGATGGTCATGGAAAAATAATAAGTTACTTTATTTGATAAAATAACAGATTATGCCTAAGCCCGGAGTTAAGCAAATAGTAGAGCATAATCTTTTGGAAGATTTATGTAATGATAACTTTAGTGCTTAATCCATTAAGCTTGTCGCAGTAGACTCCTTAATTTCTTAATCAGAACTAAGGATTAGATCCTTAAAGTATGATAAAGAAATTGAAGGATCTTCATAAATCTATACTTAGATTTTAGAAGTACCGAATTGCAATAAATAACTCTTGGAGGGTTAATGACTATTCTCAATGAGACAAAGTCAAAGTTTGCAATTAGGCAAGTAGCGCAAGGCGCACCTTACTTCGATATTCTAGAAGGCCAAGGCTTGGCCAAAGGCTTCTGGAGTGTTGAAACTGGTAAAGGCAAAATCATTATAATCTTCTGGGAAGATAAAAGACATATCCCAAAATGTCTGCCTAAATTGTGGCAAACGGGATCGCGGAAGCGTGACTGCCATTTGGACAAAGCAGACATGAAGGAATTGAAGAACGAGCAAGGCTCTGACTTCAAATATATTTGTCAACATTATGTTCACTACTAGTATTAAAATTAGATTTAAATACTAGTGTGGTACATAAATACATACTGATGTTCAGAATCTGCTATGAGCAGGATACTGACTTCAGTTGAGATTAATCTGCGAATTGGAAACGGGAGGACGAATTCGCTGTTTTTTAACCGTAGATACCTAATTTTAGGAACTACCCTCGGGTATGTACTTAAATTAAGATACTGTTATAATGTAACTACTTTGACTAGAAACATTATCTCTATATCAGTATTTAACCCACTGCGGGTGAACCTTCATATTCTAGAACACTAAAGTGTTTTATTTTATAAAGATGATATTGAGATAAACACATTAGATGTGAATAACAGAATTTATATTTTGAATATAAATATATCTCAAACATACAACATGACAGACAAATAGCTCAAACTGATTTGATCAGAAGAAACTAATTGTGGCATTGTTGTCTGAGACACAATCAAACAAGACTCGTATATCCACACTTTCGAAGAGTGGGTACTCGGACTAATTTGATTCCATTCAAATAAAGTCTACGAATCTAGTTTATTTGGCAAAGTGCCTAAAACACTATTTACTTGGTAAAAGTGTAAATGCCACCAATCTGTTAGCCCTAGTTCATAGTGAAGCAAGTGGGCCCATGTCTAGTTAGGCTAGAAGTGGATATGAATATTTCGTGACCTTTAACGGATGTAGCATCGCGTTATGGTTAAGTGTTTCTTTTGAAGAACACAAATCGGAAACTTTTAAAGTTTCGACACGAAATAGACAAACAGATCGGCTAAAGTATTAAACCGTCACGGTAAGACCGTAATGAAAATACTTAAGCAATAAGTATCTAATGTACTTGAAAGAGTATAGTATTCTTTCGAAGAGGACTCATCACGGAACACATCAATTTAACGGTGTGTCCGAATTGAGTAACCGAATTTTGTTAGACTTGATAAGGTTAATCATGAGTCGATCTGAGCTACCATTTCCTTCAACGGATACACATAAACAGTGCATAACATATTTAGAATAAGGTTCCATAATAATCTGTTTGACAGATTTCATATTGGATATGAACAGGAAAGAAACCGGGTTTCACATTCCTGATAATTTAGGTATGCTAGGCATATGTTTGGATGATACCAAACTAAAACCCAAATTGGATAAGTGCCAATTGTAGGTTATCCTAGGGATACCATAAGTATAGTACTTATACAACTCATAAGAGAACAATGTAATTGTTGCTCGCCATGTGGTTTTCCTAAGAGGAATACCGATATGCAGTGGTAAGTGGGAGGATAGTAAAACTCGATGAAAATCGGTGTAATACTATTCCAGGCATCGATTCCTAATGGAACACAAATAGTTCATCAAGGATGTAACTATTCCATTAATCTTCGTATACACAAGAGCCGCGTATGTCGGAGAGAGTCAGAAGACAACCTGGGTATGGGTTTCTGATCTCACCTCATAAAGATGTCTATCTTATTAAGGTATACCAACTGACTACGTATGAGGAAGTGATAAAATGTATCAACTCCCTATTATGGCAAAGTGCCATGAGTCCGAAATGGATTCCATGTATATCAACAAGTTTGGATACTAGTTGATGTATCGCAAGGCATTGTGCCAATTGGTACTATATAAGTCTTCAAGGATGACGTACATGAGAGGCAACATACCAACATATAAAGCTAGGCTTTTAGCGGAAAGGTATCGTTATCAACATTGTGTTGATTACGACGAAACCTTTTACCTGTTGCCACGGTATATCCATTTGGATAATGCTTGCTAAAGCTGCATGTTTCATGTATGAAATATGTCAGCTTAACGGGAAAATCGCTTTCCTGAAAAGGAAACCTTTTGGAGGATGTTTACAACATCCTGTCGATTTCGTCGTAACATAACTAGCAAACAAGGTTTGCAGGTTATTCGATCCATGTTTTGGATTGAAGCAAGCATTAGGTTCTTGGAATTACCGTTTTGATGTAATCATAATAGTTTATGATTTAATTCAAAACGAAATGATTCTTATGTATATAAGAAGGTTAGTGGGAGCGCACTGACAATCCTTATCCTATACAATAATGATAATATATGTCATTTCTTGGAAATGATATTCCCATATAATAATCGGCGAAAGCTTAGCTTTCGAAAACTCTCCGAGAAATCGTACATTGTAAAATGTACGCGACCTGGTGTCTCATGCGCTTTAAGCATATGGATTCACAAACAGGCCAATCCGAGTGATAGTCACTGGATTGAAGTTAAGAACATACTTAGTATCCTAGAGAACTAATGATGCTGTCTTAATCTATGGAGATGGAGAACTTGAAGTGACTGGGATCACTGTAGCAAGTTTCCTAACCGATAAAACGACTATAAGTCGCAAACGGTACTATACAGTTTGAATAACGAAACAGTGAGCGGGAAATCTTCCAAGCAAGATACTGGTACCGAATAAACAACAAATGCGGGTTATTGTTGCAGCTGAGGCAGCAATAGAATCCTTCTGGGTCGATAATAATCTAATTAGATTAGATATAATTCTGTTAGCAGCTGAGCTAGGCGTCAGCGCAGCTAAAGAATTAATGATCTCATCAACGATCCAGATACATACTTCGATATTCATATGTTTCGTTCGGATCATACATCGTGGCGATGTGATGATCGAATAAATCGCATCAGATGATAATCATGTAAATCCACTGACGAAAGCCTTTTCTCAGCAATTTGAGCCAACCGTACATAGTTCGGGTGTCAGACACTCGAGTGACTGGCTATAGGCCAAGTGGGAGATTGTTGGACAATTATGACCCATAGCGTCACTATTTGTACAGATCATGGTGTTGTTGTATAAATTAACTATGTGACAAAGGATATTGCACTCTTATTATTTGTGATTAAATCACCTAGATATATAAATGATAGGAGGTCTTTATGATTTGTTCCTGGATTGAGAATGATATGAGACAGTATCAGTCCACGAAGGATAAATCATTAAATATCCATAGTCAGAGTATTATCGAGATTGGACATCGATAAATACGTAAAAGACTAGTATTACACTTGTGCGCGTTGTGAGGGCACAACGATATAGTTCTCATATATTTGGGTATAGGATACTCATGCAAGTGTAATAGGAGGTTGTGTTTTATCGATGGTACGGGAAACAGCTTCGCTCTGGATAGACCCCCTCGGAATTCCATTGGTAGTATGACTATGTGTCTATGGAAATCCGAAATCAGGGTAGGTATATTTGGTCTTAACCTGAGACTTGCACCGCTAATACTTGCGACAATCAATATACTTTGGTTGCGGTCGTCCAGGGCTTTAACAGATTCTGTGTACGCCTATGCTGGGTATATTGAGAATCGTAGTGTGTAGGGTGTGATGTCAAGACGGAAGTATCACTTCAGTCATATGGAGATGATGGTCACGTAGGATACGGTACTAGTACTCTTATGTACTGCAGTCATCGGGATAAAATGACAAGGTCATGTTTATCCGATTATAGAGACTAGTTACCAGACATCCGACATATGCTTTGTACGGGGCAGACACAATTCCAGCCCCAGGCCTAGCACGTGATCATTCGATACTGGATCGAAATACGCAATACTACGTATACTACGCCTGATATAGATCATTTATTCCTGTAAGGATATTTCTGTAGAATTGGGTAGGCATGACGCTTTGCTAGAAGCCAACCTTGTCTTGTAAATCGGTAAAACGTAGTACTTGGTACTTACGTGTTCGGATAGTCCGACGACCAAATTTACTGCCAACATATCCAGGGATCTCATGGGTCGCTTCCCGAAGATTCACCGATGACGTATGACTCGCACTTTTAATTAATCTGGGATTAATTAGATGAGAGAGAAAATTAATCTGGGATTAATTGCGAAGATATTTTATCTGGGATAAAATATCAATTAAAGAGAGATAACGATTAATTTGGAATTAATCGATTAATTAATATATTCGATATATTAAACGAAATTGGATTTCGACGCGGAATTAAAATTAGAATTTAATTCGGGCGAACGAATTAATTTAGAATTAATTCGTTAGCGATGTGAATAGTGATTTCGCTAGGCATAATCATTTATTTACGACGTAACGGAAAATTCGTTAATTTGGAATTTTTGAACCCGAGCCCGAGATTGTTTGCGAGCGCATTCACATTTCGAATTCGAGTGCGGAATGCAAGTCAAATCAAGCGTCAAATCATTAGTCACATCAAGCGTCAAATCGTTAGTCACTTCAAGCGTCAAATCACTTGTCACTTTGAGTGATGTGACTTGACAACTTGATTGACTTGATGTAAGTTGATGTTTGAGTGTGTTACACTCAAGTGTGATTGATTGAAATGACTTATACCATTTTATTTGATTTTTTGGTATATCATTCATTAACTTTTTTTTGAAAACAATTACAACAGTCTCTCTCTCCATTCTCTTCATCCCTCTCACGCCCACAAGGGCTAATTTTCTCTTCACTGGCTTCCCAAAAACCGTGAGCCAATTAGGAAAAATGGGAAGCAAAAGTCATGATTTTGTGGCAAAATCAGGAGTGCTAGCACAATACGAAGTCATGCAAAGGTGATAGGGAAGTCCACCTATGAGCCGGGAATCATTTGACGAAGCTTGGAGCTTAACGAAGATGATCCAAATGGCCGAAACAGTGGACTGCTCACTGCCACTGCCGAATGCAGTAAAGAGGAGAAAAACAATTTTTGTTGCCTCGCGCGTCGCTCAATCGATCGATGTGAGTATTCCGCAACTTCGTTGATTTGTATTCGCACTTGTTTCATGCTTGTTATGATCTTGGGACCTTAGCAAACACCAACACCTACATCAGCTCTTACTTATAGAATTGACGGGCAGAGACCGTGTGCACACGTAGTTCAGGGCTAGGGGACGGTGATACATAACGCCCCTAGACCCTATTTTCAGGGTCAGGTAGTAGCATGGATCATCATTATCGGCTCTAGTTCAGTGGCTTGGGGGACAGTGCTACGTAACGCCATAATTCCACTAAATTTAGAGATATGAGTGGCATGTTTTGGGGGACGGTGATACGTAACGCCCTAAAGTCATGGATTTGCACTTCTGGCTCCAGTTAGATGTATGAGACGAAGGTGATACGTAACGCCCCCATGCGTCAAGTTTTCCATAGTATCAGAGATATTTTTTCTCAGAAATTTTTCAGAAAATGATTTTCTTAGTTTAAAAGAAAATAATTAGTTTTCAAAGAAAGCTTTCAAAAGTACTCTTAAGTATAAATGATTTCACAAAGATGTTTTGATTCGATTTCTTATTTTGTAGCTCCACTCACTGAGATCCTCTGGACTCACCCCCACCACTTCCCTGTTCTTTTGCAGGATTATTCTTTTGGTGAGTCATGTGCCATTTTTGGAGACCGATTTCGAGGAAAAGTGTTACACTGCAATCACTAGTCGTCGGGTCCATCGTTCCAGAGCTATGTTCATATAGAGTGTAGTCATCTGAGACGTCATTTTGTTGTATCATTCGATATGTGTTGATGTGTATACATATATTATAATACTCTTAGCCATGTATATATGCATATATTTGATTTCATGATCTTGCATTCAAGTTTATTTAAGCATTTAAGTTGCATGTGTGATTCATAAAATTACATAACATTAAGATAAAAACAAGTGTCCAAGTACATTTGGTAGAGGCTTAGGCGATAGTGGGATCTGTTTCTTGACGGTAACATTCTCGTACTGGGGATATTACCAAGATGGTATCAGAGCCAGGTCTATGGAGTCAGTGACTGCAGTGAGGGAGAGCAGTGGCTTGTATATGTGGTATACCCAGGGTACTACTATATATAAGTGACTATTCACTCTGGTAACCTTGTCTCGAGGCTTGTCTCATTCTAATCATTTACAAATCCTTTACATGTAATTAAACATTTCTTTCGCTCTTTTAATTTCTTAGATATCTATGCCAACCAAGGAAAAACCAGAGTGAGGGGTAGACCCAGGCGTGGTAGGGCGCCTCAAGGTATAAATCTAGATCATAGATCAGTAGTACCTCCCCCTGAGCCAGATAGAGGGCAAGGTGTGGAGTCAGTTCATGAGAGTATTGTGGGGGAAGGTAGAGCTGCGCTAGTGGTCCAGCCCAACGACCCAGTAGTTGCGGGCTTACAGCAGATTCAGCAGTCAGTGGCAGCCTTAGCCCAGTTAATTACTCATCAGCCGCAGCCACTAGGCCTAGAGCCAAGAGCTGCAGAACCCACAGTTCTTGTACCACCACCACCACCAGTAGGAGTATCCATGGCTCAACAAACTGTAGATTCTCCAAATATACCAGACCTTACTACATTCAGAGCCAGACCTTCCATTGTGCCATATGAGCCACCTCCAATAACAGTTCAGGTCATGCAGAGGTAAAAACTACTGGTATCGTTACATGATTTCTGGAAGTTTCATCCTCCCACATTTTTGGGAGTGGAAACCTCCCCTGATCCTTGTGGTTTTATTGAGGAATCAAATAGAATATCCCGGCTTTGGGGTGTTCTGCGGAAAGGGCAGTATAGTTAGTCAGTTTTCAATTGAGAGATGTCATTAACACATGGTTATGTTCTTTCGAGACGATCGGCAACGAGATGCTCCTCCTCTGGCATGGGCTGAGTTTAGTATGACTTTTCTGTCCAGATTCTTGCCACAAAGTATCAGGGATGCCAGAGCCTGAGAGTTTGAATAGCTGGTACATGGAGAGCAGATGACAGTTTCTGAATATGACATACGATTCACATGTTTATCTCGCTATGCCCCACATATGATCAATACAGAGGAAATGAAGGTGAAGAGGTTTGTTAATGGGCTTCGAGACTTTTTATTTCGCTCCATTCATTTCACAGAGACTACTACCTACACCCAAGTTCTAGATGCTGCCCTGCGGTTTGAAGCACGGGTTAGAGAGAGACAAGCAGAGAGGGAGTCTCGAAAGAAATCTAGATCGGAGAAGAGGACTATGCCGCAACAGAGTGGCCCTAGTAGACAGCAGCAGATGTCAGCTCTGCCTACGACACGTAGAGACATGGGTTCAGTTCAAAGAGGTCAGGACCGTAGGCCGGCTCAGAGTGTCACTTCTCGTGCAGTTTCTTCTCCCTTGGTAGCCCAGCCTGAGCGAACTCTACTACAATGTCCTATTTATGGATGAGCTCATATCGGGACTTGTAGATCTATGAGTAGAGGTTGCTATCGGTGCGGTCAGATGGGTCATTTGAAGAGAGACTACCCGATACCAGCAGAGCAGTTACCATCTTACAGTGCCGCCCCATCTATAACTCACCCACAACCTAACAAAAATGTACGAGGAGGATATTAGAGGCCAGTGAGTAGAGGACATATAGTAGGTGGAAGGGGGCAACCAGTTGGTGATCGAGGACAAGTTTACTCCAGCAGAGTTCAAATCAGGGTGTATACCCTCACTCCCTAGGAGGCACAGGCATCCAATGCGCTGGTTACAGGTATATTGTTGATTGATTCTGTACAAGCAAAGGTATTATTTGATTCTGGTGCTACATATTCTTTTGTGGCACCGTATTTTTTGACTCAAATGGATAGGGACATCGAGCCTTTAGACTTCTCTATCGTTATAACTACACCAGTATGAGACCTCTTAGAAGCTACACAGGGTGTGTGAGACAGTGTTCTATAGACATTGACAGATACATTTCCTATGCCGATTTATTAGTATTGGGTATTTTGAGCTTTGATGTTATTTTGGGGATGGTTTGGCTAGCTAAGAACTATGCGGTACTTGATTGTCTGGAGAAGACCATTACGCTACATGTTCCCGACAAACCAATAAAAGTTTATCAGGGAGATAGAACTGTAGCGCCCCACAATTTGATATTAGCTATGCAAGCATTTAAGCTACTCCAAAAAAAAGAATATTGGCATTACGAATTTATAATAATGTCATTTGGTCTAACCAATGCCCTTGCAGCGTTTATAGACTTGATGAACAGAGTGTTTAGACCTTTTCTAGATCGGATCGTGATAGTCTTTATTGACGATATAATGGTGTATTCGGGTAGTGAACAGGAACATGTAGAACATTTGCACCAAGTGTTGCAGACACTGAGAGAGCAAATTTATATGCTAAGTTCTCGAAGTGTGAGTTTTGGTTGACAAAAGTGGTATTTTTGGGGCATGTAGTGTCCAAGGAAGGAATTGGGCTAGATTCCCAGAAGATGAAGACTATTCAAAATTCGCATCGGCCGAAAAGTGTAACGGAGATTCATAGTTCTTGGGATTAGCGGGGTATTATAGGAGGTTCGTAGAGAATTTCTCTAGAATAGCTGCTCCATTAACGTGGCTAACTCAAAAGAATGTGGATTTGGAATGGTCTGATGCCTGTGAGAAGAGTTTTCAGGAACTCAAGAATCGATTGACTAGTGCTCCTATTCTTGCACATCCAGTGGGGTCAGGAGGATTTACAGTGTACTGTGACGCTTGCAGAGTGGGTTTAGGTTGTGTATTGATGCAAATGGGGGAAGTGATTACTTATGCTTCCATACAATTGAAGCTTTACGAGCAAAATTACCCCACTCATGATTTGGAGATGGCTGCAATAATATTTGCTCTGAAGATATGGCGGCATTATTTGTACGGTGAAAGGTTTGAGATTTTCACCGATCACAAAAGCCTTAAATATATCCAGAGCCAAAAGGAGCTTAATTTGAGACAGAGGAGATGTGTGGAGTTGTTAAAAGACTATGACTGCTCCATTCAGTATCATCCGGGCAAAGCTAAAGTTGTCACGGATACCTTAAGCAGGAATTATATGGGAAGTTTAGCTCATTTTCCAATTGAGTGATGGCCCCTAGTCAAACAGATACAGAGTTGTATGTTGGATGGAGTGAATTTCCAGGTGACGATGCAAGGAGGGTTGTTGGCATAGATTCAAGTTAAATCCACCATAGTCAATGAAATCAGGGTTGCACAAGAAGCGAATCCGGAGGTGCAACGGATTAGATGTTGATTATAGCAAGGCACGGAGAATAAATACTATTTAGATGGTGAAAACCTCATCAGAAAGCAAAATAGAATTCTTGTCCCGCCAGTCCAAGAGTTGAAACGCTCGATATTAGAGAAGGCTTATACTCCATCTTATACCATGCATCCTGGAATCACCAAGATGTATCGGGACCTTAAAGATCTGTATTAGTGGAATGGAATGAAAAAAAATGTGGCTGAATTTGCCACGAGGTGTCTCACTTGTCAGAAGGTTAAAGCCGAACATCAGAGACCAGCAGGAAAGCTGCAGAGTTTAGATGTTCCAAAGTAGAAATGAGAGAAGATCACTATAGACTTTGTCGTTGGGCTTTCGTGTACCCCGAAAGGGTGTGACTCTATATGGGTAATTGTGGATAGATTGACAAAGTCTACATATTTTCTTTTAGTTAAGTCTAGTTTCACAACAGCCTAGTATGTCAAATTATACCTAGATGAAATAATGTCGTTGTATGGGGTACATATCTCAATTGTCTCCGATCGAGGTTCTCAGTTTACCTCTAAGTTTTGGCAGTCGTTCCGGGAGGCTTTGGGTTCACAATTACACTTTAGCATAGCTTTTCACCCTCAGACTGATGGTCAGTCCGAGCGAACCATACAGACTTTGGAAGACATGCTTTGGGCTTGTGTCATTGATTTTGAGGGTAGCTGGGACCGGTATTTTTATCAAACAAGCATTCAAATGGCACCATTCGAGGCTTTGTATGGGTGGAAGTGTAGGTCTCCAGTTGGATGGTTTGAGATCGGGGAGCATAAATTATTGGGACCGGACTTGGTACTAGATGCCATGGAAAAAGTTAAGCTAATCAGAGAGAGGTTGAGTATGGCTCAGAGTCGCCAAAAGAGTTATGCTGATGACCGGAGGAAATATTTGGAGTTTCAGGTGAGAGATTTTATGTTTCTGAAAATATCTCATTTCAAGGGAGTCATGAGATTTGGTAAAAATGGTAAACTTAGCCTAGTTTTATCAGTCCGTTCCAGATATTTCAGAGAGTTAGAGGAAGAGCATATGAATTAGCGCTTCCACCCAACATGGACAAGATACATCCGCTCTTTCATGTATCTATGTTACAGAAGTATTTGCGTGATGAATCCCATGTGTTGGAGCCTCAGACAGTTGATATTCATCAAGACTTGTCTTATTCGGAACAATCAGTAGCTATTGTGGGAAGAGAGATAAGGAAGCTATGATCTCGATGGGTTCCTTCATTCAAAGTGATTTGGCAACATCACAAGGAACAAGAGGCTACCTGGGAACCGAAAGAAACTATGAAAGAGCGATACCCACAACTCTTCGCGGATATAGGTACACACTACACTCTTTAGACATTTTGGATTCGAGGATGAATCATTTAAAGGGGGAGAATCTTGGGCAAAGGGATAGTGGCATCATAATTATTTTATTTAATTTTCCGTTGCGCACTCGCGGCCGCTTCCCAACAGTGGTATCAGAGCGCCATTTTTATTTTGATTAGTTATCTCTTATTTGAACTCGAAATTAGGTGTGTAAAAGTTCGTTGGAAAGCTAACACCATGAAATTACTTTTAGGCACAAGTTTTGCATGATTTGGTTAAGATTTGAATTTTGAAATTGCATTTAAATTTCATGCATCTATAAAAAAATATGAATAGTAAATTTATTTGAATAAAATAAAATGCAATATCATAATTAAATATTAATCAAAGTTATTTAATGCCTAAAATAATTCCAACATATTAAAACTCGCAGTAATATCTCCATACCCGGAGTGCCGTACCTGGCGTGCTAAACCTCATACCCAAGGCGTCGCAGTAATATCTCCATACCCGGAGTGCCATACCTGGCGTGCTAAACCTCATACCCAAGGCGTCGCAGTAATATCTCCATACCCGGAGTGCCGTACCTGGCGTGCTAAACATCATACCCAAGGCGTCGCAGTAATATATCCATACCTGGAGTGACGTACCTGGCGTGCTAAACCTCATACCCAAGGTGTCGCAGTAATATCTCCATACCCGGAGTGTCGTACCTGGCGTGCTAAACTGATGTCTCCATACCCGGAGTGTCGTACCCGGCAAAATTTATCTGATGTCTCCATACCCGGAGTGCCGTACCTGGAAAAATTGATCAGATTTCTCCATACCCGGAGTGCCGTACCCAGCAAAACTGATTCTGTATCTCCATACCCGGAGTGCCGTACCCGGCAAAACTGATCTGATGTCTCCATACCCGGAGTGTCGTACCCAGCAAAACTGATTCTGTATCTCCATACCCGGAGTGCCGTACCCGGCAAAACTGATTTGATGTTAATGTGGGCCTCGTCCCCAGAGTGCCATACCCGGCTAGACTGATGCTGATAAGGATGTGGGCCTCGCCTTCAGAGTGCCATACCCGGCCAGACTGATGCTAATAAGGATGTGGGCTTCGCCCACAGAGTGCCATACCCGGCCAGAATGATGTTGGTAAGGATGTGGGCCTCGCCCTCATAGTGCCATACCCGGCCAGGCTGATGTTGATAAGGATGTGGGCCTCGCCCCCAGAGTGCCATACCCGGCGAGACTGATGTTGATAAGGATGTGGGCCTCGCCCCCAGAGTGTCATACCCGGTGAGACTGATACTGTTAATGATTGGGCCTCGCCCCCAGACTGATACTGATATGGGCCTCGCCCTAGACTGATACTGATGTGGTCCTCGCCCCCAGGCTGATACTGATATGGGCCTCGTCCCTAGACTTGATACTGGGCCTCGCCCCCATGTTGATACTGATGTTTACGTAGGGCTCGGCTCTGGGACTCATCCCTGAAACTGATGCTGATGTGGGCCTCGACCATGGGACTCATCTCCAAAAACTGATACTGATGTAGATGTGGACCTCGCCCGCAGACTGATACAGATGTGGGCCTCGCCCACAGACTAATACTGATATGGGTCTCGCCCCCAGACTGATACTGATATGGGCCTCAACCCCGTGATTCATTCTTGAAGACTTCTGTCACTATATTGTTGCTGCTTCTGGTTGGCTTGCACTTGACGCTTTCTTTTTTTCTTCTTTAAAACCTTTGAATACAAAACAAAACAAACACAAAAAGGAATGCAAAATACGTTACGTGTATGCATGTATACATGAATGAGTTTCATATCCCGTTGGGTTAGGTCGTCCACCAATTCCCTTGGTGACTGCTTGGTTTTCTCTTCCTCTGGCAAAATATTGCTTCAATCTATCCACATTGATCGGCTCGGTGAACTCATTTCCTTCCAGGTCCGATAGCCTCACTGTCCCATTTCCCATTACTGAACAGTTATTCTGTCGTTTTTGCTTGATTCTTTTGGGAATCCACCGTGTTCTGAGTGTCGCTGAATATCATGGTATCAGGGTTGAATGCTTTTGTCAAACATACTCATGTCATGCAGGTTGAAAGGAAAGGACTCAGGCAAGTAGGCAAAATGGATGTCTTTATTATTATTCAGGAAAAGGTTCAAACCAGTAGACGAAGTTTATGTCTTTATTAAAAATGCAGAAAATAAACCAGAAAGTGCAGTTTCATTGCCTTCTTCCTCGGCCTATAGTTATTTACTACTGTTATCCTTTATCTCAATGCAAGAAGCCTAGTGATTGAGAGTTTGGAGGATAAAGGTTTCTAGTAGGCCGGAGTTGATCATGTAAGTCGGTGGAGGAACAAAGTGATAATCTGGCAGAGGGTTGGTGTGTGTGCTAGGCTGTTCTTTTTCAAGATCGGGTATTTTATGGCATCAATGAGGTCCTGAATTTCATACCGGAGGCGGGAACAACTGTTAGTATCATGGCCGTGTTGCTGGTGGAAGTGACAGTAGCGATCTATTCTTAGATGTGGTGGTGGGGGATTTGGAAGTGGTTTAGGCTCCAAAGGTTTTAAGAATCCTTGCCTTGTCAACTTCTCAAGTACCTTGGACAAAGGTCTTCCCAAGTTGGAGAAACACCGGTTCTTGATGGCAGAAACCTCGGCAGCAGCGGGTTTGGTCTCAGAATGCCCCCCAAAAGTTCTTCTATTCTGGCCATAAAACTTTCTGTTTTCAGCCTCTTCTTCCTCAATATCCATGACAGTTTCCCTCAATTGTCGAAAATCAGAAATCATCGAAGTCATCCTCCCCAGCTTACCATAAATAGAGGGCTTGGTGCCCTTGATGATCATTTTAATTTGGTCTTTCTCTGAAGGCCGAGTCTGTATTTTCAAAAGCTGGCTTCTCCAGCGATCCACATACTCTTTGAAACTTTCCTCTGGCTTCTGCTTAGTGTTCTCCAAATCACGGAGTGACAGGTCAGTTTCTAAGTCCGTAACATACTGTTTCAGGAATGCATCTGCCAATTCCCTCCAATCCTCCTTAACCTTTTTTTCAAGGCTATGGTACCACACTACGGGTGCCCCCTCAAGTGACATCCCAAACATCTTCTGAGCTTGGCGCTGTGTCAGGCCCACTAAACTCATAACTGACACATATTGCCAGAGGTGGACCCTCGGATCCTCATTCCCGTTGAACTTGGCCATATCCGGCATCTTGAACTGAGCAGGCAATTATTCCTCAAAGGTCATCACCTCATAGTCTAGTAATTCTTCGTCCTTACCCTTCATCTTACGGGTAACTGACTCAACCTGATCCTGAAGCTTCTGAAATTCTACCTGAGACCCAATCACTCTGCTTGTTGCATACTCTGCCATGTCATCATCAAAAGTGGGGATATCATCCCCCAACCCATTCGGAGGCTCCTCACGTCTTACATTCTCAGAGTTTCCCCCAGCACGGGGCACATCCATATTTGTCATGGCAGTAGTCAAGGCTTGCAATTGTTCAGTAATCTTGGCGAAACCATTCTCCAACTGATCTATCTGGGATACCTCATTATCGGATGTACTCATATCTGTTACCGGTCTTTTAGTGAGTCTTCTATCTTCCCTAACCCAACGGGAATCTATGATGTCTTTTAGAACACAAGAGTTAGCATGATGTATGTACACATGAGGTACATGAGATGCATGTAACATATATAACATACTAAATCAACTAAAATTTTCAAACAAATCGGCCCGTTATCATTTTAGAAGCTTTTGGGCTAACTGTCATAGGAGTGAACTCGTCTCAGTTTAAATGGCCCAACGAGTTCACATCTCATGGCAAGGAGCCCAACTAAATCCAAATGGTAATGTTCCGAACACAAGCACAAAGTGGCCCATCAACACTTAGAAGCCTTTGGCCCAATCGTCATAAAATACGTTCTTGTCCCAGTTTAAATGGCCCAACAAGCCCATATCCCATGACAAATGGTCCAAATGGATCCAAACGACGATGTTCCCAAACACAAGCATAAAATAAAGATAATGCAAACATAAAATAATGATTTCTACAGAATGGCCCATCAACATTTTAGAAGCTTTGGGCCTAATGGTCATAAGGTACGAACTCACCCCAGTTTAAACGGCCCAGCAAGTTCGCATTTCTAACAATAGTCCAACTGCATCCAAATGAGGATGGTCCACAAGCACATACTCAAGGAAATAATTGTTACTTTAACCATACAACCCCGGTCTATAGGTGGGTTCGTAAGAGTGTAGACAAGGCTCTCACCGGTGAAGGATGGCCCACAACTAGGTCTCCCCAATCAAAGGTTCGAGCGGCCAAGTGAGCGCACCCTTTTTTATACACTAAGGTACGTGCCAGTGAGCTATGGTGTGTGACCGACTGTCAAATGGATTTCCCATTGTAGATTCCCTAGAGGGAGGGTGGAGCGAGGCTCACTTAAATACCCAAGCCTCTTAGGCTCTTATCGCTTGGTGTCATGAATAAACAACGAGTCCTCTAAATTAGTCCATCACAATAGGCTACGAGTAGATGGCTATCTAGGTGCCTTCACAGCTTTTCCTTCTAGAAAGGTAGTGAGTGAAGGAAGACACCAAACCATTACCTAGCCTTAAAATGTCATTGATTAAACCCCTATTTTATCCACTATAGACACGGTCAATTAGAACATAAATCCAAACATTACAAGACAATATTTTGGGGCCGATTCTCTATCCCTAATGGAGTCGCCAGACTGTGGGACACAGAAACTTGGCGACGCATGCTGTCCCAGGCTCGCGGCCCAGTCGGGAGTACAGAGTAGCCCGTGGGGGACTAAACCGGAGAATAATGGAGTCGCCACCCGGTATGAACCGGGAAAATGAGATTTAAGGCCGCACTCACCCCTCGCAAGGGAATACCTCAAACCGTTGGGTTCAGAATGTTCCCTTACTTATGTCACTTGTAATGAAAGGATTTGTGTAATAATTTAATCAAGCTTAAGTAACACTTATTTCCAAGAGTATCATGCTTCTAAGTTCATATGCGCAAAAATAAAACTTACACCTAAATTTGCATATATCTTACATTTAAGATTGCATGCTTGAAAGTAAATCAAAGTAGCAACGAACATACAACTTCATTGGCATATTGTATTCATGGAAACACAAGCACACATTAACCACGCAAGCACACATAAAAGCGAATCAAATAATGGTGAACATGTGATTTCATAGACATATCATACTTATACGTGCAGAAGCATAAACAAATAGCCATTTCATGTCCATGTGTAAATGAAAGAGTCAGCTAAATACATAATGCAAAAATACACTTAAGGATGCAATTATGCATTAAAGTAAGCATGCTATGACGTGGTGCAAAAGAAGATAACTAATATGGACACAAACAAAAATGTGAGCACTTTTCCAAGTGGTACGTGGAATTGTATCCCAAGTACAGACCGCACTACCGTCCATTCGGAATCGGCTACGGAATTTATGTCTAGGTTTCCATCCGATATACCACAAGAAATAATACTCAAATGCTATATTGACATGGATATATGAATTGTAATACGTTAAGCCAAGACTAAGGTAAGTGATGCAACCAATGGAATAAATGTGCTTTTCATTACGATGCGTACAAAGATAAAGATGATCATATGCGATTTCGTATACCCGATTGAACACATCTTATATTCAACCGAATATACATCAACCGGTGCGGAAAAGCATCGTGGTAAAGGGTTTTAACCCCTCCAAATAGGGGACCTTTAATCCGACTTACTAAGCCCATGCGCTCGATCGCATCATGCATACAAAGAATAAAGACAATAATATCAAACTTAGTATTCCCGATTGAACATATCTTACATTCAACAGAACACACATCAACCGACGTGGCAAAGCATCGTGGTAAAGGGTTTTAACCCCTCCAAATAGGGGACCGTTAATCCGACTTACTAAGCCCATGCACTCGATCGCATCATGCATACAAAGAATAAAGACAATAATATCAAACTTAGTATGCCCGATTGAACATATCTTACATTCAACCGAACATACATCAACCGGCGCGGCAAAGCATCGTGGTAAAGGGTTTTAACCCCTCCAAATAGGGGACCTTTAATCCGACTTACTAAGCCCATGCGCTCGATCGCATCATGCATACAAAGAATAAAGACAATAATATCAAACTTAGTATGTCCGATTGAACATATCTTACATTCAACCGAACACACATCAACCGGCGCGGTAAAGCATCGTGGTAAAGGACTTTAACCCCTCCAAATAGGGGACCTTTAATCTGACTTACTAAGCCCATGCGCTCGATCGCATCATGCATAAACAAGTAACATGCGGAATTTAAATGACGAATAATAAATAAATCAAAGCAACATAAAACAAAAGAAAGTGTCGTTTACTCAAGCGGTACATGGAGTTGTATCCCGAGTACAGATTATACTACCGTCCATTCGGAATCGGCTATGAAATTTATGTCCGGGTTTCCATCCGATATACCGCGAGAGTTGACACATCTTTCATTTTATTCCAAGGCCACAACATACAATATTTCGTAATCCATGCATATTTATCTACTCAAGGGCCACAACATGCATTTTAACATAACAATCATGCGAACAATACTCAATGAATAATAAAAATAAAACAGAAAATGAATATGGAAAATACCCTCAGGTCTAACCTTTTTTGCCGACTTTCAGACTTGCGTTTCACGGTCGTCGGAAGGGTTATCACTCCGCAACTCTTCCGGTTCACTGGATTAACGTCTTAGCTCGCTGTTTTGTTGTTTTACTTGCTGTTTGACCTCCGTTTTGCTGCTGTTTTTCCTGTATTCTCTGCTTACTATTTCAGGTGTGTTAGTGGGCTGTTTTATACGGTTTCGGGGTGCAGTTTTGAGTAGTTTTAGGGACTGTTTTGGGGGCTGATTTGAGGTGATTAAAGGACTGTGCAGTGAGGTAGTTTATGGTGGTAAAATGGTTGTGCAGTGAGGCAGTTTGTGGGATCGTATTTAATGTGGCTAGTTGAGGGCGTGAGGCAGGTCAAGGGGTATATTGTTCATGTGCTGTGTGTTTTGGTCCACGTAAAGTGAGTGTGAGTGGCTTATGGGATGGGGGTTGTTGACATCTTTTGAAGGTATGCAGTTTATGGACGTGAAGTGATTACATGAGTGGGGGTTTTGTGCATGGTGAAGGGTCGGTTGTGAGGGGGCTTGCTATGTGAACGTGGGGGCTACTAGTCGGTGCTGATCTGAGGGGTTGCTAGAGGTATGAGGGCTGATTTGTGAGTGGGCGAGGTGGCTGATCTGTACAATTTGTGAGTGGATCAAAGGCTTGTGAAGGCTTACGTGAGGGAGGCGGCAATGTTTGTTGCTGGTTCAAGTGGAGTGTGTGGCTGAATGGAGGGCAAAGACGTGTGGGTGAGGGCCAGTGGGCGTGATCTGTTGAATCGGCAAAGGTGCAGGGCAATGTGGCTTAGGGGCTGCTCGATGATTTGGCTATTGATGCAGTGTGAGGCGTGGAGTGCTAAAGTTGGTTGCTTATGGGGCAGGTGGCGTTAGGGGAATTTGAGAGAAAGGGGATGCCGTGAGGGTGAAGTAGTTGGGAGAGAGTTGGGCGTGAATTGAGAGGGGGGAGAGGCTTGGTTTGGCTTTGTTTATATAGAGGAGGGCTGGGGCTTCCCCTTTTCTCACAAGGAAGGGATTTGATTTTGTGTTGAGCAAGGAAAGTCAAAGATTGAGGGGGGCAAGATTTGGTGAATTATGAAGGTTGAATATTTGATTTGCTTGGTTTAGGAATACAATATTTTAATTGGTTAGGATTGATTTTAATTAAGCATAACATCTTTTTAATTTAGTATATGATATTTTGGATTAGGAAGTTACAATATTTTAATTTGGTATAATTATATTTTATGTCTTATTTAATTTGGTAAATGGTTTAATTATTTTATTTAATTCAATTACATTATTTAATTAATATTTAATTTAATTTGGTTGTATTTTAGGGAGATGGGCGTGTGGGCCTAGGTGGTGGTGGTGTGGGCTTGGGCCAAGATTAAAAGGTTCTGGGTTTTTTTAGGCCAAAGGTGCTTTAAAACGGAGGTCCAACGAGCGAGCTTGACGCTAAACAAGTTAATAAGGATCTAACGAAATACTGATTCCCTTCCGACGACCGTTTCCCGCAATATCCTTAACTAAAAAGGTAGTGCCTCCAACTGAGACTCATCATCGGGTTTCACATGCAAAAATGCAATGCCTACAAATACATCATGTGTGATTTTCTGTAAATTTGGAGGCTTATGGAGATGGGTTAATCATGTCTTCTGCTGGTAGCACCTTGTTGTCTGGCGGGGAGTTATAATTGTGGTATCAGATCAAAGGTTTAGGTATCGGTGACTGGAGCTACAGGGTATCCGATCATTTGAGTAAGTTTTCTGCTATGTATAGACTATATAAGTCTCATGTTTGAAACTTGGTTTGATTTTTAGTAAATGGTACGATGTGCAATGGTTTTAATTGATATGGATGATTCGGATCATCGGTATATGTATGTATTCTATTAAAATATGTATGTGTGTAGGTATACTAAGTTAAAAGTATGTCGTTTATATAGGTATATGTATAAGTAAATAATGTGAATTTAATGTGTTTTGAGGTACGAGTTATGCTATGATGTTGATAGTCCGAATTGTGAATGAATTTTGATTTATCTTTTGAAAACTTGGTATTTGATTTTTGGCATAAAAGTGTTCTGAAAAGAAAATGAAAAGGGAAGAAAAATAAAGAAAGATTTAAGATATTTTGATTTTGATTTTGATTATAAAGGATAAAGAAAATATTTCCGTCTCGACGCTTGATTCACGTTTTCATATTTTGAGATTTATCGATACATTTTCGTCGAAGTGCTTGATAATATGTTTCATTCTCGGCGCTTGAAAATGATTTTGATGTTTTTAAATTGTAAAATTTTATTTCCGTTTAGGCGTTTGAAAATTTATTTTTGTCACGGTGCTTGATAGTTTTTTATATTTTTGACCCTTTTTCGCGCTTGTATATGTTTCATTCCAGCTTTACCGGGGCACTTGTTATGGGGTCAGACCATCGGAAAATGGCCGGCATGCTACTCTGTCGACATGGTTCGTACATTGTCCGGTCAATGCGCGCGACTTAAACAGTGGACGCTCGATATGTATTTTGAAAAGTTTGTATCAAAGATTTATTTTTGATTTAAATATATATTTATGTTTTGGAGGGAAAAGAATAATTTCAAAAGAATTATATTTTTATTTTGATATTTTTCGATATCGTTTATGATATTATATAATTTCTGTCACGGAGCTTGTACATGATTTTTATGGTTTTATAATTTGATATGATATGTTTCCATCGTGGCGCTTGTATAGGGGTCTGTCCAACTACAGTAGACCGACCCGCTACCCTCTGTCGACAGGGGATCATTTCATTCATTATCTGATCTGTACGTGTAATTTGGGCATTGGACGCTCGTTATGTTTCTTCCAGTTGAGTTAAGCTGGATGTTTGATACAAGTTTACGATGATGAATTTTTAAATTGATTTTGTTAACAGTAAAAGAGTTTTTCAAATGTGTTTTCAAGATGTTTTTTTGAAAAAGGTTGTTTTACGTTTTCCATTTTAATGATGAAAGAGATTGACAGATTTTACACTATCAAAATCATAAGAGCATATAATTATGTGTCACTTCTGGTTGTAACGATGGAGACATTTGTTGATATAAAAGTTTATGTTCGTTACAAGAACACGTATGTATGTCTATAGTTTAGTCATGGATCTTTTGAGTATTGTGATGGTTATGTATGCTTTGCTGTCAGCCATACAGAGTTGTCTGTGCTATTGGATATGTACTTATGTAAACCTTGACGATGATATTCTTTATAGATATGATATGAAACGACATGATGTGAAAAAAATGAGTTCTGTTTCAGACTGTGAATGAAATGTATAGTATGAAATCCATATTATGTCTTCCATTTTTGATACTGTATTTGACCACCTGTAGAGAACTTGTGTTATGTCCTTTTTTTTATGATGATGCATATGATTGACTGTGTGAGATTTGTTTTCGGCTTCTGATCTTGGGATGGATGAATTTGAAATGGTTTGAGTGTGTTCCTATGAATGAATATGAATTGAAATGACAAGTTTGATGTGATACTAGTATGAAATGTTTGATTCGACTTATTTTGCTTTAAATAATATGACTTGTATTGATGTATGAAGTACGTAAGATTCGAAAATATGTAAAGTGGTATGACTTACGGATACAGATAAGATTGTTATATACGCGTGTTCGATTCTAAATGATTGGACATAAGGACAGAGAAAATTTGAGGACGAAATTTTTATAAGGGGGGAGGATGTAATATCCCGAGTTTTTCGAAAAAGTGCTGGAAGGCTTTCGAATTAAAGTTAGGTTTTGAAACTTGATGGTGTTCGAAAATAAAAGATTATGTGTTGGGAAATAGATCAGAACGTTTTATAATGAAGCTTCGTTGCTTTGGAAAACACGTGATTTACACGATTCTTGATTATATCGTTATACATGTAAAAGTTTATTGTATCGGCTATAGAAATAGCAAACGAACTCTGATTGAGCTGATTCTTAAACCACCAGACCCGTTTTTCTAGGATGAACAATTTTGTATTGAACACTTTTCGCAATTTACATGAGAAAGACCTCCAAAATACAAATTTATGTGAAAGCCTCATGGTAGTGACCTAACTGCAATTTTACGGGGATCAAATTTTAATTTCTAAAAATATTTCTATAAATACCCTAAAGTTTTCCTTATTTTCCAAAATGGCATAACCTCAAAAAACACCCTCATCTGCCCCCCGTCTCCAAGTTCACGTTTATGCACGACCGGCCATAGGGATGCGCCAGCCACCCCTCCGCCTTGTGGTGTCTGGCGGCATCCCCTAAGACGCCAGAAAGTAGAAAATATGAGAAATAGGCATGATAATTTTCCGATCCCGGCTCGTCGTTTGATTTCACGGCCCCAGCCACCCATCAAATCGAAACTCTCGAAGAGTACTACAAATTGGCGGTGATGGATTTTCCATTCTGTGCACGGTTGCAAGTGAAAATGAGAGGAGAAGCTTCGGTGAATAGTGACCCATGAGTGAACAATAGCTTCGATTAGAATTATGTTGATTCTAGCACGTTCGTGAGATCATTTGGAGTCCGTATATACCCTCGAAATCTCGGTAAGACCTCCCGGTAAAAATCCATTAATTTCAAGTTTATCGTTAAATATTTGGATGTATCCAGTAGCTTCGTAGAGTAGCGTACTGATATAAATTGAATTATTTATGTATGAGTATATCGAATATATTTGCATTTGGTAGAATCCGGGTGAAAATAAAACGAATTGGATCGATTCGATAGATTATGTAAGTTTCTGATAAAAGTGGATTTCCGTATATTGATGTGTGTTTGATTGTAATGACAGATATGAGATACATATGATGATACAAAAATGTTTAGATAAATCTGGGAAGGTTCAGAAAGTTATAGACCCTTCTGTAGTATTTATGGAAACTTTTCGAAAGATTTTCCAAAAATATGTAAACCGAGGATTTAAGTTAACTAGTGGCTCGAATTAGTTTCTAATGATATTTTAAGATAATTGGAACAGAAATCATTAAGATCAGACTTAATCTGGTTGAATTGGAAAGAACCTGAATTTTATTTAAGTTAAATCGAGGATTCTATAAATTCGCAATTCTGACGGCGTATCGCCATTTGTTTTGATAGATTTGACTAGGACCTAAAGTGCTTCTGAATACAGGTAAGTAACTCATGCGATGAATACTTTATTTGTTGATTTGTGTTTTAAATATGTACTTATATAGAGATGACTGAAGTGTTTAGGATAAGACGAGGATAGTTAAGAGTTGCTCTTGAGAACACAGTTCAAGATTGTGTGCAGTTAAGTTAATCGTCCACCACATGTACATATTTTGGTTATTGGTATAATATGAAATGAAATATTCAATGAGCTTAATGTCTATATGCATGTGTTTAGGAATGTAATTATATATATATATATATATATAAGCAAATGTATGAATATAGATAGACAGAATTGCATATATATGTGTGTGTGTGTGATGATAAGATATGTATAACTTGATTATATAAGATATGTAAGTGGAATATGTTATGGTTTCTGAATTTGTATAAGCATATGTATGTGTAAGGTATTTTGATAAGCTCGTTATTAACTTATACAAGTGATTTATATTTGTGGTGTTTGGGTGATTAAGTGTGATGAGAAATTGATATAAGCTAAGCTTTTTCTGAACGGTTAAGGTACATGAGGGAAATGATGCGTTTTATGAATATATATGTCTTAACTAGTAAGTTTCCATACTGGGAATGTTTCCTGATAAGAATTCTGGAAATCAAATATGTTTGATCGATAAGCAAAAGACAAGAGGATTATTATATGGTATAGTACCCGAATTTGAATAGAGGTGTAAGTTCATATGTTTGAGATATATGTATGTATATGACTATTAGAATGATGACTTGGAGTATATGTCATGTATGTGCTTGCGTATGTGAAATCGTACTATGAGTTGTGTTATATGATATGTGTGCATATGTGTGTGTTTAATTTGTTGATTGTTTCGTGGTGTAGCAGTGGAGCTAGTTAGGAATCTCATACTTATTCAAAAATAGGTAATGAGTCTCGTACGAGCATTGTATGTGTAACCCAGATTATGTATGTATGATTTGATGATGTGTTATTTGATGTGTTGATTGCTATATGTGTTTCGTTATCGGTTGCATGATGACTGTATATATGTTTAAGTGTTTCTATGTGTGTGGTAGAATCCGTGATATTTATGGATTGTGTATGTTATTGTAGAATGAATGAATGATTTGAAAACCGATGTGAAAATAAGATGTTATAAAATGAATTTGCTAAGTTGTATTGGTACGTACGTATATGTGTAAAAATTCTAAAATTATATTTGTATGTATATAAGAGAAGTGTGCGACGGTATGTGTGAATGCATATGAATCTCGAATGTTAAGCTATTGTAAGGCTATCGTGATTAAATAAAGTTAAAGAAAGTTTATTTTGGAGTTGAAGTAAGTTTGTTTCGGTATTGAAGATAGTTTGTAACCGAATATGAGAAAGTTTATTTGATTTAGCGATTAGATGATATTTCAAAGTCGTTTACTCGTGATAAGTATAAATATTTGACTTCATAATTCATGTGATTGAAATGGTTTCGATGTTATATGATGTACTCTATGATATCCGAATATATGTTTTGTGTATTTTGAATGTCTGGCCATTAGATTGACAATATGTAAATATCTAAATATGAGAATTTGACATGCGTAAATAATAAATAATAATAAAAGATTGATAACTCTGAACTCGTAATAATTTGCTTATTATGAAAAGCTTATGACATGCTTGACTTGTATGTTTGTTTATAATACGAGCATGGTTACTTACTGAGTTTTATAATTCACACCAAATCAGTTTGTTAGTTTTGTTGGTTGGCTTCTAGAATGGTCAACCACTTCAGCTTTGGGAGTCATGCTCGAGATGCGTATCGCCCAAGTTGCAGTCACCCTCGCAAGTGTCTTAGGGAAAAGTTTTAGAAGTTAGAGTCTATGATTAATATCTTATGTATCGTACCGAGAACGCTGTTTGTATATATTAAGTAAATGTTTTGATTGTGTATGATGTTGTGGGAACAAAGCCCTTGAGTGTTGATATATGATGTGAGCACGGAGCTCTTATGTGTTGATTTTAATGTGTTTTGTGTGGACCTGAGGTCCTTTCGATATATAATGTCTATTTCAAGTTTCGTTTTGATGTTGTACTTTGTTCCGGGTGTCCAGTTTTAGGATATATCATGCCCGATTTTCTGTAAATTTGGAGGCTTATGGAGATGGGTTAATCATGTCTCTTGCCGGTAGCACCTTACCTCTGGCGAGGTGTTACAAATATGAATGCCCCACATACCTAAAGTCTAAGGCAAAGAAAGTTATAGAAGTTTCACTTAGTGATTCAGAAGATGACTATATTTCTAATGAGTCTCCTAAGAATAAGAGCAATTTTATGACATTTACTGCTAGTGTGATAGGTGAGAGAGAAGATAATATTAGTGATGTATGATGTTTCAGAAGTCTCTCACGATGACTCCATAGATGAGGATGAACTCCAGGTTATTGACACAAAATTGTTCAATTTTTGCAATGAACCTCCTGTAATATTTGCAATGAACCTCCTCACACAATTCACTTGCCATAAGAACCTCTGTAGCTCCTTCTTGTTTCGAGGAGGCTGAACTTCCATGATTGCTTTCGCTTTATTCTTGTCAATCTCGATTCCTCTCTAGTGAACCAAAAATCCAAAGAAATTCTTTGTTTTGACACCAAATGCGCATTTAAGAGGATTGAGCTTGAGCTTATGCTTCCTCATTCTTTCAAAGTCTTTCCTCAAATAGCCCACGTGATTACTTTCTCTTTTAGATTTCACAACGATATCCTATACGCACACTTCCATAAAAAGATCAATCATATCATGAAAAATAACATTCATTGCCCTTTGGTAGGTGGCCCCAGTATTTTTAAGCCCGGAAGACATGACCACCCACTCGAATGTACCAATTGAACCAGGACACCTAAAAGTAGTCTTAGAAATATCCTCATTTGCAATAAAAATCTTATTATAGACAGAAAAACCATCCATAAAAGACAACATAGCATGTTATACGGTAATATCAATTAAAATATCAGTTATTAGCATTACATATACATCCTTAGGCGTGGCGACATTTAAGTCTTTAAAATACACACTCTTAATTTCCCATCCTTTTTCACTATTGGAACTATATTTTCCAGCCACTTGTTGGAGCGATGCAGATCCCCTAAGGCCGGATAGGTACCCCACGCAGCGGAAACAAGTCAAACCCATAGATATAGAGTATGTGTGTATTTTTAAATAATTAAATGGAATAATATATTACATTACGAGTCCATAGGAAAAAAAATTCGGGACAAATCGATTCCGGAAACTCCAAAAAATGGAGAAAAGAAGTTACAGTGTGTGCACAGTGACGCGCGAGTGCGAGAAATGAAGCTCTTCACGCATCACGCCGCCCGCGCGTCTCGCCGCGAGCCTTACTAATTGTCTTCAGAGAGTAATTTTCAATTATTTTAAACCCAAATTACTTCAATTTTCTCCGAACACTTCCAAACACTGAATATCTAATTTTTAACATCAAAACCAACATAAACATATGTTATAAAATAAAATCATGTTTATCAAAAATATCTAATACTTTACAAAACATGAATGTATTCAAAATACATATATACATAACTTTGAATCTAAAATACAAATCAAACAAGAATCTCAATGGACCTATTTATAGACATGAAAAGTTGTATTTGTAAATACACATTTATGTAAAGGAATACAATCCTTTAAGGGATATAACCCTCATGTTGCAAATTCTTCAAATATTATTTTGGATGGAGGAGAGACATGTCCCTTGGATGGTACCCTATAGGGACATGCCCTCCAATTAAGTATAACATGTTCTAGGCTCCAAGGGGTGCATGGGAGGGGTATAACCCTTTGGAGGGATGCACCTCAACCCAAAGGATGCCCTTAAGGCACCTTTATAAGGAGGCCTCCATGTTCATTATCAAGGATCCGAATCCATCCGAAAATATAGTATAAGAGTCTCATAATTTTGTTTTCTTGAGTCTGAGAGAGTTCTTCCATATTCCAAGTTCATAAATTTATTAAGGAGTGCCCCTTGAACAACAAGTATGCAAGGAATCTTGGGAGAACGTTAGCCATATTGCATCCGTAGATCACCGTGACGGAGGTTAATAAGTTCTTAAGGATAGAGAGATCTCGACTTGGATTCTCATTTTTCCAGGTTTTTCTTTATGTTTCAAGTTTTAGGGTTTATGACTAAGTTGGCATACATTGGTTGTATTTCTGGTTTTGATTTGTTTGGATACATGTTAATTTTTGTTTAATGACACTATATCAACAACACCTCCAAGGAAATTATATCATTTTTCATTAAAGATTATATCATTCCATTCCCTATAAATATACTTTTATTTAGAAAATTTCATACAATTTTTCAATAAAATAGTTGCTTAGAATTTTTTTTCAATATGATAATTGCTTAGATGGTTCATGTAAAACAAATATTTTCATGGCATTCAAAATTTAAACCATATTCAATCCATTTGGTCTATAATTGTCAATTTTTATCTTTTGAAGGAGAAAGTTACCAAAACTAAGGTTTTGTCAAATATACAAGTAGATTTTTTTTTTTTTTTTAAAAAAAACTTTAAAAATGATGACACATACTTTTTTTTATAGACAATTATATTTAAAATAAAATACATTTATATCGCTGTAATATTTATACACGATTAAAATTTAATTATATTTGAATTATTATTCAATAACTAAAGAAAATCATCTTTTTAAGAGATGTTGCAACAAATGAGGGGTTCTTATCCAACATATTATCCCATTTTATCAGTCATAATTTATATAAAATTCAACACAAATTTCACCTCATCATTGAATCCAATTACTTTTTTTAAAAAACAAAAACAAAAACAAAAACTCATTTAGTTCCACTTTATATGCACTTCTGAATATTGCCGGAAAGTTGGGGATTTTAGAGAGAATTATGCGACAAGCATTCCATTTAATTTTCAATAATATAAATATATTGAATGAGTAATTACAAAATCATAATTAAATAGTGATTATAAATTGAAATTTTAATTTAATTAAATTTTTTTTTTATATATTTACAACCTCTCTTGATTAGTTTAAAATTAAAATAATGTACTCAATAATTACATCTATCACTGCTTTTTAATTTCAAAGCCGAAAGTAACATTATAAACAATTGATAATTCTAAAACAATGACACAGGCTTTGAAAAATGGGGATATCTCATCAAAATAATGACACCAACGGTTTAAATTTGAGACCTTATTTTCAATATCCCAAGTTCAAGCTCTGGGCATCATCTGTATAAGAGCTTGAGACATCACTGATTTACCAATACATCTATACTAGAATCCAATAATCTCGTTATGGATGACGTGGAGTTTCCCCGATATTAAAAAAAAAATTTATTCCTAAGACAAGTATACAATTGTAGCATAAAAATATTATCATTTAGTAAAAAAAAAAAAATTATAAATATTTCACTATCTTATTGATGTGATTAAAGATTGAGAATTCAATTACTGCAAATGGTCATTTCTTGTGTTTATTAATTGTAGACCAAATGAAGCAATTATAATTGATACCTTTTATCATGCACATGGACCCTTATAATATTATTATTTGTCTAATCACAACCTAACTTCAACTAACATAACTTGAACCAGTGGAAGTTCCATTTTCAGTCACAAACTATATATATATATATATATATATATATATATATTTGGAAACGATGGGAACCCGCCACCAAACCACCCATTCTGGGCCGCGGCGCAGGTAAAATCACCGGCTATCCCAGGTTCTTACAAGAAATGCACCCCCTGGATTCGAACCCAGAACCTCAAGGTGAGATCCTGGACCCTACACCACCAAGCCACACCTCTTGGGGACGTCACAAACTATATATAGACACATGATTGCATCCACTGAATTTAAGCTTTAAGACCATTAGCAACTACCCTTTTCCACTTCAAGGGAGTTGTAGTTCTTTCTAGACAAAGATCAACACTATGAAATTTGATAATGATTATATTTAATTACCTTGAAAATTTTGTGGACAAAAGAATGCTTAATGATTGAAAAATTCAATGAGATCTAATTAGTGTAATATTCATAAAACTTTAGGTTAAAAAGAGATAAATTAATTTAGCTATCTTGATATCCGACTCTATGAAATTGTACTAATATCATTGGTATCAGATCATCCATTCATCATAGATCTACAATAAAAAATTTTAAATCTTATGCCTTTGATTGTATATCTATGGCAACCGAAAGTTCCCCTAATGGTGATATTAATTGGTACTATTACATAGAGTTATAGACAATAATTCTAACTATTCTAAATATAATATAAATATGTATCGAAACACGACGATGGTCGTCGATAGTAACGATCGACGATAATACAATTAATATTTTAATAATATAATTATGATAAAAAAAAATTATTGAAAATGTAGTACAGACCTATTTAAACCCAAATGACTACTTCTCTGTATTATTAACCAGTATAATACATGACACGTTTGGCTTCAAATGTTGATCTCTACTCATAATACATAGCACCACACATGATGGATATCTTTTCAAAAATACTTTTTTTGAAAATATTGCTTTAGAAACTTGAATTTTAAAAGTAAACTTTTATATATTTGCTCCCGCTTCTCAAGATAATTAAAAATATGGACTATAATTTAAGACGGATGCGTGAAAAAAAAAAATTAAATATCTTTATAAGACGGATGGAGTATTATTTTTAACTTGAACAAATTGCTCACTTAATAAATAATTAGGAAACAAGAAAATGAGCCCATTAAAAACCAACTTCCAACATTCATAAGCAATAAATAATAAACAAACTTGGAAACTGAACCAGACAGAAAAGGGTCTTAGATTTGTACCTATATTTTATTAACAATTACCCGCCACTCTCTCTCATCACATGTCACCAAAATCTTGACCATAAACAATATATATATATATATATATATGGTGCTTATTTTTTTTTCATATATAAGTTCTTTAAGTTTGTTATAATTACCCATTAAGCTTAGAAAATACAAAATTTAGTTCATGATATTAATTTTTTTAATTAATTAAATCACTTTTCATCTATTTTTAGAATAAATTTTTATTACCTTTAAACAGTTTTTGTGATATTCAAATTATTGAAAACTAATTAGGGTGGAAAATTACTCAAAATTAATTAAAAATATTTAACCTTAAATATTGAAATTTACATTTAAAAAAAATAAAATTTAAGGTATTATTATGACGATTGAATAATATTTTTCTTAATTACAATAAATGAGTAGCAAAAAAGTGAGAGAGAGAAATCACCCAAAAACAAAAAGTCCATTTCATTCAGATGATATGCTTTCCTCTATTTCGGCAAGTGGCCCCTTTTGTGGCCTTCAGTGGAGGCTTGGCAATTACTATCGTGCGTACCAGTTCACTTGCTACTAATTTAATCTCTTTGTTAATGGCGTTTCTTTGGGTTTTTAAACTATATTATTTTTTATCTATAGAAAGAATTGGCTTTTTTATTATAATATATATTATTTTTTTTAGAATTTAAGAGACTATAAATTTGAAGACCAATCGATCACATGTGTTGGTTTTTTTATAGGACCATCTTGTCAATGACATATCCATTACTTTAAAAAAATAAGATTCGAATTTCACTAGATATATATATTTGAGGTTATATCTCATGATGTAAAAAGTCACTGATTTATCCTGATCTGTGTTGTGAAACTTCTGAGGACGCTGAGGTGCGCCTAAGTTGGCCCGGACACCCCAATTATCAATAAAAATTTACATTAAAAATAATAATAAAATTGATTATAACAGTAGAAAATGAATCAACCAAATTCAAAATTTAAACTTATTTATCTTTTAGAATATTAGTGAGAGCAAATTTGTTCCTGAGAGTAGAAATTTTGTTTCTGATTAATGTAGATTTTAACTAACTCATTAAAAAAAATTAAAAATTAAAATGACCCCACCCACCAACCAAAATTTTTAACTTTCTACAAACAGTTGCCACTTTTTCTTGTTAATAAAAAAGAATAGTATATTGTTATTTTTGTGCATTAAGAGTTGCTTAGTGTTGAGCCCAGAATTGAAGTTGTGGTGTAAATGTGTAATCAGCTTAAGAGCTGCTGCTTCTCTTAGCTTGAGCTTGTATTTGATGTGGGTTTGTGTTGGTTACTTGGTTTTGTGGTTTCTTGGATCCATTTCTTCTGGTAAGCAGAAGTTGATTCTTGTTTATTTAATTCATAAAAGTTTGCAACTTTTTTTGTTTATGATGTTTTTAGGTACTTTATGAATTGATTTATGTTAATTAATTATGCTTTAGCTTGTGGGGTTGTGTTGTTAAAAGTGGTACTGGAGAAGAAAATTGTATCTTTCTGCTTTGGCGACATTCTTTATTCATTATTATTATTATTTTTGTTTTGGATTATCAAGAGCTAAGAATATTTTTTTGTTTTGCTGAGTTGAGCTTCATCTGGGTTGTTTTGAGCTTAGTAGAAAAATGAGAAAAACAAACTTGTTTTGATTTGCTGCAGCCCTTCAATTTTCATGAACATGTATCTATTAATATTCTCTATGTGCTTGATATGTATGCTAGATTGGGTTAAATTGATTACTGTCCAATTATTTTTTGATGTGGATTTTGCTATCCAATAATTGGCATTTATTTGGATATGTTTTTAGTTTATCCAGTGAATTCATTTTTAGCCCATCAATCATCTTGGTAATAAGCATTCAGATTGATGTGAAATCTCTGTGTTATTTGGATTGTTTAATTTTCAATGCCTATGCTAAACATTCATGTTATTGTCTGATTCCCGGTGAAAAAAATGAAGTTTAAGCTATCTGCTTTATGCTGTCATATCAGTTAATCTGAGGCGGAAGATGGAGATATACTTTCACCAAAGTTAACCGAAATTATTGAGGAGGAAGATGGAGAATACATTGGCCAATACTCGAAAAGATGGCCGGGAGGAAGAAGATTCATTTGATAGCTTGCATAAGGACCCGGAAATATCTGGTGAAAATGTTTTGGATTCGTCTGAATTGAAGTCTAGAAGGTTGGTGAAAAAGGTAAATTCACAGCATACTTTGACATTAAATGTTAAGCAATTGTTGAGCAGTAGAATTAGTATTAAGAATTTTTTCCTAAGAAGTACTCGTGGCTTAGATGCTAAGATTCCAAAGCATATGGTGACCCTAGATGAGAGATATTTTCGCCATTGCCTGGAATTGATTCATAATAGTGCATCAAAAGCAGCTCAATGCAATATCTCTGTGAACTTGGGCTTTGCAAAGATGGGATTTATGTGGGATGACATGAATCCAGCTAAAAATAGAACAGAAAATGCATGTGATTTGGCTAGGTTCATTTTTGAATGTCCAAAAGCCGCTGGGACTGGGAGTATGGTCATTAGCCCTGCAAGACAGTGGATTGTGGGTTCAATTATGGGTAGTAGGAGTATGATAAATATTTTGAAGAGCCCTCTGTTAAGCAAGCTTGGCGAATTAGATGGCGATGGTAATTTCATAAGGAAAAGTTTGAATGATGTAAAAGGCTCGATAAGTTATGATTGTGTGAACTCTCCTGGAGGGTTTAGTGGCAATACATCACAGAAGCTAGAAACACAAACATGGATGTGGGGAAACCGTAAACATGGATCTGAGACCGGGCGAAAGAGACTTGCTTCTGTGTCGAGTATGAATTCTACATGTTCTGATCGGTCTTCTTCATCTGCTTCTGCCTCTACTTCTCTGGGGGTGCTCCAGTGCATGTGGGATGGTGGGAATCTGCATTTTGTTTTCTCCGTTGATGATCGGAATGGTGTCTTTGTGGCCAACTTGTCAAAGAGTGAGTCAGCAGATGATAAGTCTCTGGACTATATGTACTCAATCCACCGGAGAAAGGGTGGCCAAAAGGAGCATGAGATTTGTGATGATGAATCACTCCTTGTTGGTAAGATGAAGGTGTCAATTTCTTTCAGTCTCTGCCCAAACAACTCAAAAATTATGGAAACTCAGTTCACACTGTTTGGTAGTAATGAGAATTCTGTAGGGGGCGTGCAAACTTCAGGTCATGACGTGGGTAAGGGTTTGTCTAAGAAGGTGGTAGAAGTGTTCAGAACTACCCAGTCTTTCAAGAAGAGAATTTTATCAAAATTTGGTGGGTCAAGTGCCGTACTTCAAAATTCTTGGGAGCCATGCAAAAATCTAGGCAACAATGATAATGCACTTGGTGGGGCTAGTCTTTTGGAGAATCATCCTCCACCAAATCTTGAATTAGTTGCCATAGTAGTGAAAGACCACCTCCCTGAAAGTCGTAAGAAAGAAGTTGGAGGTTGGGGCTTGAAGTTTTTGAAGAAAGTAGGGGTCAAGCAAACCGTTGATCCTCTGAAAACTTCTGTGCCTTCTGCTTGTTGTGCAAGAGATACTGGTGATTGCTCAACAAGTACGGATATTATAATTCCAGCAGGTTTTCATGGTGGGCCAAGAACCAGAAATGGCGGCCCTTCTGGTCTCATTGAGAGATGGAGATCTGGTGGATGTTGTGACTGTGGCGGCTGGGACCTGGGCTGCCCACTGACTCTACTTAGTACCCGATTAGGCAAAAAAGAGGTCTTATCTCAAACAGATATGGATGACGAGTGCAAGTCATTTGATTTATTTGTACAAGTGAGTCTTTCTCCTTGTATTCTTCCCTTGTTACATTTTAAAAAGGTCAATGCTACTAGTCATAATAATGGATTTAAGCTAAGAGAATTGGTAAGCGTTCCTTTTCCGTTGTCCTTACAACAATTATACTTTTATGTTTCATCAATAGAATTATTCGATTCGTTTGAGACTTTAATGATTTTGTGGTTCAGGTTATATATCATATACTTACGCATTATTTATGCTTATTTTGTCATAAATTAGCTGTAGTTTGACCGGAAAAGAAACATCACTTTCCTCTGAATAGTCTGGTGGTTACATGAAATTGTTTCATAACTATTTTGTAGCAGTACTTGATGAGCATTGAGATGACCACATCTGAACTTCCATGTTTCAGGGTTTTGAGCACGGTGCGCCCACCTTGAGGATGGTGAATGTCGGTGATGGTTTATATTTTATTCATTTTCAATCAACTCTGTCCGATTTGCAGTCTTTCTCAATTGCAGTGGCATGCATTCATTCCCAGAGTCCCACAGGTTAGCTTTACTGATTGGGAATTTTATGTAATTGTAACGTGTTCCTCTTTTAATGAACATAGTACCTGATTATCTTATCTTAATGGTCAGTATCATCATGATATTGCCATTGGAACGCCATGATTTATTGTGTCGATAACAATAAGAGTCAAAGCATAGGACGGTTTATGTGAAGGTATCGAGTTGCATGGTTCCTGAAACTGAAAGTGCAAGCATGCGAGGATTGAACGTTGGTGTTTGTTGTTAGATTTTTGCCACAACTGCTGATTGTGAAGCGAGATTGGTAATGTGTTTTGGTTGAATTTGACACGAGTTGTCTAAAATGGTTCTGATAGAAACTTTATAGCTGCTGCGTGTACATCTTTTAAATAATTGAACTACTCGATGAAAGATTTTGATGATGCAACGCTTGCGATTTCGAAGCAAAATGGATGTGAAGAGGGGGCTAAATGAAGAAATCAAGTGATATTTTATAACTTAAGGCTCTCAATGTAAGTGAGTTGATAATTTATAAACTTATAGGACTCATGCACATTCATAAAATGCATTTGAGTCATATGCATAATGTTTTAATCTTCAAATCTTGATTATCAAATCTTACACACGACATCTTCATACATATTTAGTGAGCTTGGATTTAATTGGGTTAAATACTCACATCTTAATCTTCATTATCTTTTGTGTAAGTACCCAAGTGGTGCTGTAAATCTTTTTATATCAAACATTTGTGTGAGAAATCCCTTGGGGTGAGTAGTGTATACTCTCAAAGGTGATTTTTGTGTAAAGGTTTAAAAGTGAACCTAAGGACAAAACTTTTATTATTGTTGTGTAAAGGTTACAAAACTCTTGGTTTGCGAGTGAGCCACGGAAAACTCATGGTGTAAGGCGTGAAATCAAATTTGCATAGTGGAAAGTTTCAAGCATGGCTTTGATGAGTGAACGTATTTAAAAAGTTAACTGAACCACTATAAATTACGATGTCAAATTTCTCTATCCCTATCTTTTTTATCGCAAGTTTTATATTATATCTGCATATCACCTAGTAAACTTGTTGTTGGTGAAATTGGCATTGATAATTACTTTCAGCTTTTTAATCATTGTTTATATCAATTGTGAAAGTTGTATTTTAAACTTAATTGGTAAAGCTACTAGCGAAGTAGCTTAAAATTGTAAAGATGTTTAATTATGTATTATTTGGACTCATACCTGATTCATCTTCTCTTTGTGTTGTCAAGATAATGACCATTGAATTTATCTTGGTTAAATCATAACCCTTAAAAGGAGATAAATGAGATAGAGTGAAAGGATGATAGTCATTCATCCACTGTCACGCAAAGATAAATCCAATAAAGATTGGATTTATCCAAGTGAGGTATTCTCAACAAAGACTTAATTGTCCGAGAATAGATCATGCCCTCTACCATCTACACAACAAACTTTGTCTAGGAAGCTTCGACAAATAGACCACATCTTTACACCAGAACCGACTACAATTATTGGAAGATGAGGATGTTAAATTATCTGTTTGTCGTTGATATGTAATCGTACAAAGTGGTCACTAAAGGTTCTAAAATGCCAATGAAGAAAGATAGATAGTGTGAAATTTCCAAAATCGCAATCCGAATGGACCGATGAGGAGTACATGAAAGCCTCCAACAATGCAAAGGCTCTCAACCATTTCTTTTGTGCAATTGATCGGAGGTAAATCAACAAACTTCTAGAATTTGAAACTACTTATAAATTATGGAAGTCATTGGATTCATGTGCGAGTTGGGTAGCTTTGAGACGGAAGTCAATGAAGATGTTGAGAAGATGATTTCAAGGTTCACCATGATTATAAATCAACTAAATGATTTAGGAAAAATATTAGTACAAGTGATTAAGTTAAGAAGATCCTTAGGTCTCTTCCTAAGGAATATATGATTTGCACCACCACCATCAAAGAATCGAATAATATGAACACTCTGAAGTTGGATGACTTGGTGGGAAAATTGATAGAGTATGAGATGGAGATCGAGAAGGGTTTAAGGGAAGAAGAAGAGAAAAATAAAAAGTGAATAACCCTTAAATAATTTGTGAGAAAAGAGGATAGTGTTAGAACAATATGCATAAATAGAAAGATATCGTTGTTCACCAGGAATATAAAAATTGAAGTTGGCTTGAGTCGCGGACTTGGTCGCTCTCTTTAAGACGTTTCGCGGCTCTACCCAAAATTTGTGCTAACAGTATGTCAGCTCCGCCATCTCCAGGATAAAACAAGCCCAAAAAAACTTTCTCTTAATCGGTTTTGCACAAAAACAGATTGGTATACTCACACTCAAAAATTATTTGCTCGGAAAGATAAGCCATATTTAATTTTCAGAATTATGAGATGATAACAACAACAACAACCTCAACATCACACAAAATTGCCAATAAAGCTTTGATCATCTCATGAGAATCAACTGGTACTTAACCCCAAATTCCTTGTTTGATATTTTCGTTTTATTTTCTGGGTATATACTTCTTCCTTTATAAAGAGTAAGGAAGAAAAGCGACCACACCACCAAGTTCAATTTTAATAAATGGAAATGATTAGTTTTCTTTTGTATTTATTATTTTTTTTTTGAACTTGTCTGGTACCTTTGAAATTAATCCCTCACCATTCTTGAACAATACATGGCTCACTGCCCCAACTCACATACCCACATGCCCCTCTGTCGCTGCCGTCTCCGTCGGGGCTGCCATACCAGGTGGCGGTAGCAGGAAGCCAATTTGGATCTGACACTTGGCTTTTAAGTTGCGTTGAAGCAACAAATGGGCACTTGAACGCCAACATCAGACAAAAAGCCAAGACTTGGCGGACGATGAACTCCCGCCGGCACTGCACTGTGGGTGTGTGTCCTCCGTCTGCCACGTCACTTTATCGGGGAAGTTTCAGAAGCAAGAAGGTGCTACTGGGTTTGAAGTTGAACGACAAGGTGACGATGTCGAAGCTACAGATCGATGAAGCAACGGTGAGGTGGCCATCGATTTTGCATTGAAGGGTGTTGTTAAAATTAGTGTCATTAAACAATAATATAACATGCATACCAACAGATCAACACCAGAGAAATAAATCTAGATGCTATTAAACCCTAAACCAATAAGTACCAGAAAAACCTTATTAAATTGTCCAAGTCGAGATAATCTCTGTCCTTAAGAACTTATTGGCTCCGTCACAGGTGCTTTACGGATTCGTTTTGCCAACGTTCTCACAGGATTACTTGGATTCTTCTTGTTCAAGGTGCACTCCTTAACAAGTATTTGAACTAGGATAAAATGGTGGATCTCTCTCAAAACAAAGAAAACAACAATGCCTCTTTTTAATCTCTAAAAATGGTTGTATTTTTTCTGTCACTCTTTTTGGAATAAAAGCCTTCTTATATAAGGCATGGAGGGGTGCCAATAGGGCACCCCTTGGGGTGGGATACAACCCTCCTAAGGATTGTGTCCTTCCCTTGCACCCCTTAAAGCCAAAAGGACAAAAATACCCCCGAATATTATA
>SKCR01014135.1:0-56564 GCA_019454045.1 Zanthoxylum bungeanum | reverse complement strand
TCCACATCGTATTTATGTCCGATTAATGAATACGAACAATTTCGTTTTCCATAATATTACTTATTTAATAATAGCACCTCTTGTTTTTGTATACGTATTTGATCTAATTACCCCGGGATTGAAACTAATCTGATTTAGTGATATGTATATATTAAACAAGACCCCTGATTTAAAACGTGGGGAAATTTTATAAAGGTATTTTTTTAAAAAAACAAAATCATATTATTTCTTTGGAATATAAGAAATATAAAGGTATTTTTTTATATAAAATATAATAAATTAATAATTTTATACTATAAGGGAATTTTTTTTTTATTTTTTAACATGAAAATTAATAATAATGTTATAATACACTTAAATATATAGACACAAAATTTTTAGACCTCGTATTTGGGTGAGGCCCTATGCAACCGCTTAAATTGATTAATGGTCGAACCACCTATAAACCTCCTTCTATAATCAAGGTCTCGAAAAGATTTTGATGTGCACATGTCTTATCCTTATTTTTTCACTGGAAGACTATTTTCAAAACGGAACTTATGAACGAACACATAATAAGTTAATGGGTCATGTTAACGAGTGTTCTAAGACATTTATTAAGAATTCATCTTAGGAAAGTTTTTACATCATTTTTGTGGAAAATGAAAAAACTATCAAAACATTAATTATTTTTTTCTCTTTTTCCCATCAAAACTTTTCTAAAATAAATTTTTGATGAATGTCCTTAGAACACTCGTTAACATTTCCCGAAATTAATTTTTGATTTTCGCGTCAGGCACTGCCTTATCTCCTCATACTATAATGGTGATGAATAATGATATCACTTCTCCTGTCTCCAAGATCCCATCAATCTTTTTACTGATTTAGTTGTGGTTATTTTGCCAATGAACTTCTCCCACCCAACCAACCATTTTAGAGTGGCTGGCCTCCATATAATTAATTAATTTGATTTAGTTTTGATAGATGAATGTAATTATGAATGATTAAAAACTCCGGCCGGTTCGAACGGTTGATTTGTGGACCGGCCACTAGCCGGTTCGGGTAATTCCCAAAAATCCACTTGTTATTGATTCGGTTTAAGATCCGGCAACCCGATCGATTGAACCGCCACCCGATCAAACAAGTCACGGGTCAGATGGGTTTTTAATTTTTTTTATTCAAATTAAAATAAAAAATAATTTATTATTATATTTTGGTTATAATTTTGGTAAAAAATCTTATAATATTTTAAAAATATTAAAATTAGTGTTGATTATAATTTTTTTTTGAAAATTTATTCATTTTTATCATATTTTTATATAAATACACAATAAAATAATAATTTATTATCGACTCCGGATCGACCCCGATTGAACCCCGGTCCGACCTCTGATCCTTGACCCAATTTCCATCCTGGATCGATGGACCGGGTTCCCATATAATTGCATTTTGTATTGTCTTTAACTCTTTGCTTCCAGGGCTTAAACACTTCCCTGGAATCTTAAACTTCACTATCAAAGTGATATTATATGTTCAATTCCAATGATCTGGCAGCTGAATACAAGGTTCATTTCTGTTCCTGGATTTGCACCCTTTTCTCAACCCTAACCACAGAAAATAATTTTAACTTTTGCCATTTAGGATGAAAAGCTTGCCAAGATAGATGCATAAAGATTTTTTATATGCTTACGATGGCTACATGGAACTCTCTAGTGGCCTTACATGGCTTAAGATAAAGAGATAAGTTCTGAATAGTAAGTTATCATGTAGCATGTATCAAGTTTAGGCTTAGTGGTGTAAGATTCAGGATCTGACCATGAGGTCCAAGGTTCGAATATAATGAGTGCGTTTCTTGTAAGAGCCTGAGACAGACTGTGGTTTTATCTGTTCCGTTTAAATCTGAAATATGCAGTTTGACGGCGGGATTTTATCGATTCAAAAAAAAAAGTTTAAAATAAGGATTATAAAATTCATAGAAATATTCCAGGAAATTAAGTTGCTTTCAAAGAGATTACCCTCAAGTTTCACTAACTAACCTGGACAATATATATATGATTAGGTTAAGGTAAATTAGACATAATTTAATGAATATTCCAAATCTACAGTTATATATCAATTGCAAGTTGATTATGTGATTAATTTACCCATGAAGCTGCTATTATTGACCTCTAGCTTGACAACATGAATTGTCTTTTTTTACCTCTTCTCATTCAAGTCCAAGATCAGCTGCAAGTATGCTTGCATCTATGAATATGCTTTTTATCTTAAGAGTTAGAGTCGGTTTGGAAATGTTTAAAATCATATTAGAAGTATTTTCTCAAAATTAAATTTATTTAAAATCTTTTGATAATATATTCAAAATTCAAGTTAAATGTACTCCCAAATTGTCAGATAAACGAAGACACGAATCAGCATTTGAGTATATATAGGTAGATTTTTCTTCCAGCATCAGAGTTTTACAATGATATAATTTTAAAGATGTCTTGTTTCATTTTTAATTTTTATTAAGTTGTCAAATTAAAGTGCCGTTTGTTTTATTTATTTCATTCTGAATTTATTGTATTTTATCATGTATTAATAATGCGGGCTTGCCTATTTTTTATATTCTTGAGTTATTGGAGACTTTCATCATGTCACTACCAAAAAATGATTGGGAGAAAAATCTACTATGGAGGTGCTTCAATACAGAAACAGAGCTTCTGGGGAAATAAAAAAATTGGAAAATTGTCACAAAAGATTTTGCTATGGTAATGTGAAAATAATGCTTAGATGACACTATCTAAGCAAATTACGCAGAATTTAAAGCATTATAAAAAAAATTCACAATAGTTTAAGAATATTATTTAAAAAATAAGTGGCCACTTGGTGAGTTTAGACTGTATAGAATTTGGTTTCAATAACCTTCGTGTAGATTTTCTACATTGGGAACATGGTAATATGCTCAAGAGATTAATGTTCACACAGAAAGAGAATAGGAAGCTTTGGTTTAAAGAATTTGACCCATTTTTGTCCCCAAGGGGTGGTTTGGTGGTGTAGGGTCTATGATCTCACCTTGAGGTTCTGGGTTCGAATTCAAGGGGTGCATTTCTTGTAAGAGCCTGGGACAGCCGGTGATTTTACCTGCGCCGCGGCCCAGAATGGGGGTTTGGTGGTGGGGTTTCCATCGTTTCCAAAAAAAAATAAAAAATTTTGACCCATTTTCCCACAATTTTTTGGGAATTTCACTCCATTTTGGACCACCCATTTGGCCATTTTGGACCTCATGCATTTACTGAAGGTGTCATTGCTTATAGCTTTCCATTTAGTAGACATGGTGAACAAACTCAAGCAATGGACAAAGTTAGTCATGTTTTTGGTATACAAAATTTATGAATATTTTCCCCATTTTAGGCAGTTAATTTACTGGAAACCTACCATTAAATTGCTGATATTATGCAAGGAAATTAAGATTCATGATGTCAGATGAAATGACATCACTAGTCAATGAAAAAAATCCTAGTAGTTGAGCTGCTCATTTCTTACAGTTTGGTCACCTGTTCAATTTCACCCTTTGTGCTATATTTTTAAAGCATACTTAGCCCACAACTGACTGTTTGCCTAACATGCCTGATCATCTTCTGCTGTCTAGATGAATGAGAGATTTTTATAGAATAAAACAAAACTAATGTTAATTTGCATGAGATTGATTGGTATATATTCTGCTGTGTAGACGCGCACGTGTTTGTTTTTTTGAGTGCTAATACGGTAATAGGAAAGCATATGGTGTTCTAATGTTAATCACAAGACCTCTTGCTTAGCTTCAGATTGTTAAGAAAAAGGTACCTAACGGGAGTTTTAGCTGCTCCGCTTAAACCCGTAAGGGCTGGTTTGGCGGTGGGTTTCCAACGATTTAAAAAATATATATATGTAAAGCCTTTACTGCATTTTTGGGCTGTGTCAAAGTGCTTTCTTACTTCCTTTCGCATATTCTTTTGTTTTGTTTTTTTTTTTTTTCACCTACATATCACATAAATAAATTAGAAAAAAAGTCACTTTGTAGATCATCAAAGCATTCTAAAAGCCAAACATATGAATTAAAAAGAGGTGGCTAGATTTCAGCAGCGTTAGAAAAGAGAATCAGAAAGTACCCTTAAGAGGGTCAAATGACTATATCTTATGCTTACAAGAGGGTTAAGGGGATCCCCTTGTTATATGATTAAAGTTAATTAATTACTCATTGGTGGTGTAGGGTCCAGGATCTCACATTGAGGTCCTGAGTTCGAATCCAATGGGTGCGTTTCTTGTAAGAATCTGGGATAGCCGGGGGTTTTATCTGCTCCGCTTAAGCCCACAACAAGTGGTTTGGCGGTGAGATTTCCAATGAATTAAAAAAAAAAGTGTTCATATATGACAATGAGAATGAGAATAAAAACTCTAATAAGAATGGAAAAGAAATGGCATTTTTTGATCAAGGACATACCAAAAGGTCCAAAACTGATGTTTATCTTAATAAGAATTTGCAGATTTAATGAATATAAATTTCATCATATTGTGTTGGAAGTGGGTCCAGTAGTAACATAAATAATGTGTTACAAAAAAACAATTCAATCAAGCATTTTCTTTTAACATGGTAATAAAAAAATATGACATGGAAGCTTGCTTTGTCATTTTGTCTTTGATTTCTTTGAACATGGAAGTGAGAGGTTTCCTTGAGAAAGTGTGAAAACAATATTGTTTTCAAATCCCAAGTCACAGCTGATTTTGTAGTCTTATGAGATCCTTATATTGGATTTAAACAACTCTCATTTGGGGTTCAGAAATGGAAGTGAGCCTCATTAAAAACTCTCATTTCTTGACTTGGGTTCATTTATTTCTTGGTAGCTTAGCTTAAACTTTTTACTCTCACTGTATCATCTTGATATTTGCATAAGCAAACACTCTCTCCATTAGAGTCATACCCTGAAAGGGCGGCTGAAGCTTAGGAGGCAGACTCCTATTCAGGAAGCATAAAATGGCTTTGAATTAAGTGAATTGTACATACTTTGAACTATTTCTTGATGTTCAAGGATATTCCTTCTCAGCTTGAGCTCTCCTAGAGGAAAATTCGCTTCCAAGTTCAGTTCATTCAAATTTAAGATCATCTTTCATCTCTTCCACTGTCTAAATTTAGGCTTTTCAAAAAAGGTTTAGAGAAGAGGAAGAGAAAAATGGGTGAGAAGAATGATGTTGAGAAGCTTGATGATGTGATGTTGCCTGGTTTCCGGTTCCATCCTACGGATGAGGAGCTTGTTGGATTTTACCTCAAGAGAAAGATTCAGCAGAGACCTCTGCCCATTGAACTTATTAAGCAAGTTGATATATACAAATATGATCCTTGGGATCTTCCAAGTAAGATGGTTTATCATTGCTACATGATTTTCAGAAGTTTCTGAATCCATCTGTTTTTGTATTGAAATAATTGTCAAGGTGTTCACATTAGAACTTTTAACAGATACTTTTGTCATACATCATTCCTATTTGCATACTTGTGCTTTCTATTGTCTAAAACTATTAGTCCTTTGTTAAAATTACATTTTGAGTACTCTTTCTGGTGCGCTTAGCATAACCTGCTTCGAGATACTAAACTTGGTTATCATTTTCGCAATAGAAGAGTTCGCGACAAAGGAGAGAAAGAGTGGTATTTCTACTGTCCAAGGGACAGAAAATACAGAAACAGTGCAAGGCCAAACCGGTAACAGGAGCTGGGTTTTGGAAGGCAACTGGAACTGATAGGCCTATCTACTCATCTGATGGCACCAAGTGTATTGGTTTGAAGAAGAAGTCCTTGGTGTTCTACAGAGGCAGAGCTGCTAAAGGTATTAAAACTGACTGGATGATGCACGAGTTTCGCCTTCCTTCTCTCCCAGACTCATCACCACAAAAGAAGCTCTTACTGAAAACCATTCCTCCAAATGTAATAACAGTATAGTCCTATCTATTTTCCCAGTTGTTATTTGCTTTTCAGATTAATATTTTCTAACATCAAAGATTTTCATTTCTAAACAGGATGCATGGGCAATTTGTAGGATATTCAAGAAAACAAACTCCATGGCACAGAGAGCTCTGTCTCATTCTTGGGTATCCCCATTTCCGGAAACTGCAGTTTCTGATTTACTTAGCCAAGGTGTGCACTGTACTCATTTCAGCTCAGAAAATGTTTCTTGCACAACTGAAATCGGTTCAGTCATCCAGTTATGTGGAAACAACGACTTACAGCAAGCCTCTACTACAAGTTTCTCAGCTTTCGACGTTCCCTCCTATAAACCCATCAATCCTTCCTTCTATAAACCATCTCTTCTTCCTGCTTCCACTGGAGATCTTCCAAACAACTACATGTTTTCGCCTCCCGAAATCTCAGGACCCAACCCTGTCTTGTTTGGGGACACAATCAAAGGCTCTGAGAATTACTTAGACTTTGAAGGGCCACAGCAGCAATCAAGGGGGTTCTCAATCAGTATGCACCAAGAAGTGCAAGGCAATATCTCAATGGAAGAAGATGAGACAGCAGGTTCAAGAAAGAACCCAAATGAAAATCATGATAACAACAACTGGGGAACTATTCGATCAATCGGATTTCCATTCAGCTTGCCATTGAATTTGCCTGATGCTTGGAAGCCAAATTTTCCGTGGGATTCAACACTTTGTCCTAGTGAAATATCCACAACTTATTCCCCAAACAATTCCAATACTTGATGTAATAGAATACAAGAAGAAATAGCTTCAAGCCTTATTGCAAGGGTGATTGATTACATTGGAGCTAGTAGCATAAATGTCTTGTTCTGTTTGCGATATGCTATTGTACATATTTCAACAACTATACCTTTTAAGCTAATTGTTCCCAGTTGCTCGTTTCTCCCTGCTGCTGCTTTTTCATCCCCCTCCTTCCATATATTTGAGAAGTCGCTACCTTCTGGCAATAGGTGATTGATTCATAGTTTTCACAACTATTGTGTATTTTTCATATATTTCAACCATTTCTACTTGGCTAATTTTACACATTTTCTTGTTCTCCCTACACATTATATGCTATCTAGCTTGCGATAAATTTTTTAAGATATATAACATTAGAGTCATTTTCTGATGTATTTAAGGCTAAAGAGTGTTGTTTACCTGCGCCGCGGCCCAGAATGAGTGGTTTGGTGGCGGGGTTTCCAACGATTTCAAAAAAAAAAAAAAAAAAAGTGTTGTTTAGCTACTGTGTATTTTTCATAGTGATGAAGTCTTCGGTCTTCCAAAAGATACAAATGCTGAATCCTTATGAAGAAGTTACATATACGATTTTCCTGAATGACTTTCTGCTGGTTTATAACAAAACAAAACAAAATCATATATAATTAGCTATGACAAGTGCCATTGTTGGTCGAGAAATGCTGAATCCTTGTGATGAAGTCTTGGGTCTTCAATTTAATGCAATTCTTGGTTTCTAAGTTCCCAAATGGAAATTTCTTGAAGAGCTTTCCGCATTGGTTTCTTGCAAGCAGCAAGTTCTTTGGAGACAAGTGCCATTGTTGGTCGAGAATTTGGTTTGGAACTCAAGCATGCAAATGCAATTGCTGAAACAAAAACGATATCTTGCACAACCTTTGGATCCACCGGAGGTGGGAGGCGTGGGTCTAATACATCACTCAACTTCTAGAGCCACCACTCCGAAGCTATAAACATCACATTTCTCAGTCACAACCATGGTGTAGGCAAGTTCTACAATAGCAGAGGAGCCTTTATTAGTAATGCTTAAACAAATAAAATAAAAAGAAGAACGTTATGTTTTTACCTGGAGCAATATATCCATAAGTGCCGGCTACTAGAGTTCGATTGGATTGAGTCAGAATATAAAAGTCTAGCAATGCCAAAGTCAGCAACAACTGCTTCCAATTCCGAGTTGAGTAGAATATTGTTGCTCGATATGTCACGGTGAACAATTGGAAGTGTGCAGTTATGATGCAAGTGTGACAAAGCGTAAGCCATACCCTTGACAATGTTAATTCTCTTAGTCCAATCCAACTCAACAGCTTCATCGTCATTGCGAAGCACACAGAACAAGCTTCCCATCTCCATGTACTCATATATCAAGAACATGCATTTTTTGTGCAAGCAATAACCATAAAGCTTCACAATATTTCGATGTCGTACTTGGGATAGTAGACGAGCCTCATTGTGAAAACTTTGGAGATAAGTTAACTCGTCAGTTTCTGAACTATGAAGCTTCTTCAAAGCAACTACTTTCCCACTGGGCAGATGTGCTCTGTAGACGCTGCCATAACCTCCTGTTCCAATGCAGTATCTGATATCAAAATCCTCAGTTGCTTTAATCATGTCTTCAAATGTAACTTTACCATCATAATTCCAAATTGAGAACTCATCAGTGCGCCTGGTTTCTATTGACTCAACTTTAACTTTCTTCTCTCTTCGTTTATAGAGAAACAAGATTCCACAAATTAAGGTGAGGAATACAATGATAGGAAGAGCAATTGTAAGCAAGGGAGTGACATTCTTTGGGTGTTTTCCTTTGAACTGTTGTGGTGATGTCAGTGTATCTTCTGAAGGAGTTGGGATTTTTCCGTAAGATTATTATATGACACTTGTAAGTAAGGAACTCGTCTCAATGATTTGGGATAATGCCGGAGAGGTTATTCTCGGAAAGGTCCACCGTGGATAATTGTAGACTTTTTCCAAGTTGGGGAGGTATCGTGCCATTAATGAAGTTATGGCTTAAATCAAGATAACCTAGTTCATGAAGGTTGCCAATCTCTAAGGGAATGCTTCCCCTTAATCGGTTATTGCTCAATCTCAAGGTACGCAACTTTGAACAGTTCATGAGTTGCGGAGGAATCGAACGGTTGAGTTGGTTAAAATGAAGATCCAAAATGGTCAGATTGGCCAACTGACCAAGTGTTGAAGGAATATGTCCAATTAGATGATTAGAATACATGAACATATATTCAAGACTCTTCATATTTCCAACTTCTTGAGGAAGCATACCACTAAGTTGGTTGTAAGAAAGGTCCAGAGATATCAAGTTGGTTAGATTACATTTGGTCGATGGAATAGTACCTGTTATGCGATTAATGAAATACTATCAATATCAGTTCTGGTTGAAAAATAATATGCAGTGAAGTTTTGTAGATTACCTGTAAGATTGTTTAATGACAAGTCAAGATCTTTTAGTTTTGAAAGAACACCAATTTCTGATGGAATGTTTCCGCTTAATTGATTATTGCTCAATCTCAAGGTCTGCAACTTTATGCAATTCATGAGTTGTGGAGGAATCGAACCGTTGAGTTGGTTAAAATCAAGAGTCAAAGTGATCAGATTGGTCAACTGACCAAGTGTCGACGGAATATGTCCAATTAGATTATTAGAATCCATGAACAGATATTCAAGACTCTTCATATTTCCAACTTCTTGAGGTAGCATACCACTAAGTTGGTTGTAAGAAAGGTCCAGAGATATCAAGTTGGTTAAATTACCAATTGTTGATGGAATAGTACCTGTTATGCGATTAATGAAATACTATCAATATCAGTTCTAGTTGAAAAATAATATGTAGTGAAGTTTAGTAGGTTACCTGTAAGATCATTTGATGACAAGTCAAGCACTTTTAGTTTTGAAAGAACACCAATTTCTGATGGAATGCTCTTGCTTAATCGGTTATTGTTCAATCTCAAGGTCTGCAACTTTAGGAAATTAATGAGTTGTAGAGGAATCGAACCTTTGAGTTGGTTAGAATGAAGATCCAAAGTGGTCAGATTGGTTAAATGACCAAGTGTCAAAGGAATATGTCCAATTAGATAATTAGAATACATGGACAGATATTCAAGACTTTTCATATTTCTAACTTCTTGAGGAAGCATACCACTGAGTTGGTTGTCAGAAAGGTCCAGATATATCAAGTTGGTTAAATTACCTATGGTCGATGGAATAGTAGCTGTTATGCGATTAACGAAATACTATTAGTATCAATTCTGGTTGAAAAATAATATGCAGTGAAGTTTTGTAGTTTACCTATAAGATTGTTTAATGATAAGTCAAGCACTTTTAGTTTTGAAGGAGCACCCATTTCTGATGGAATGTTTCCGGAAAGAGATGACTGACCAACAACTTTGAAACTTTCCAGGTTGGGAAAGCAAGTGAAGTTGAATTGGTCAAGCTTCCCTTCTATGCTGTCAATTTCAATTATGGCTATCTCGGAGATGCTTCCTGCTGAATTGCAAGTGATTCCATTCCAATTACAATGATCTGAAATCAGAGTAGTGCTGCTGTTCCACCAGCCTGTATTAAGTAAAGCTTCCCTTTCTGACTGAATAGAAGACCATCCAGATGCTGTCAACAGAGCAACATTATTGCATTTCAAAATTATAACCCAAATGAAGGCCACCAATCTGAAAATGGAGAATGCTGGTACCATTTTTTTAAGTTTTCGGTTGATTACAGTAAAGAGTTTTTATCAAAATATTTTTGCTTCCACGGCATTTTAAATTAGGCCACAGTCATCTTCATCCCGCGAGGAACGCCAAATAACAGTAAGTCAATGTCTTTGATTATTATAACTTCACTATTAGTAGTTTAGGTGGTAATTCATTTGAATATTAAGAAAATTATATTTAGTATCAGTATCAATAATATAATAAAATTAAACTCCTATAAGCTATCGTATTTATTGTGATTAAACACACACAATAGAGATGAAATGAGAGAAAATTTTTCTTATATTCACAAACAAAAAAATACAAAACTTACAATTCTAAGCTTAACAAAAAACTCTCACACCACTTTACTCTTTATTATACTCACGTTTGGGATGCTTACAATTGATTCAGGGACTCAAATTTATAGTGCGCAAAACCGTGTGAACAGTTTCACATGGTTTTGCCAGCTTTGGTGACAACTAACATGCCAACTGCATGTTTGAAAATGCATGCTATGATTGCATGCTTTTGGTGGAAGTCCCTTCATGCTTTCGGCGCTCCTGCTGCATGCTGGACTTCACAACAACTCATTAATCCACATCATCATTGCCTTTTATTAATTTGGGAAAAAACTCATTATTAAGTCCAAATTAAAATGAAATTGAATTAAATGATTGTGGAAACTTGATTAAAGAGATGCAGTTTTTCTAACTTAATTTATGTAACTTGTTATTTATTGTTAAATTATGATTATGGAAGACTTGATTAAGGAGATGTAGTATTTCTAGCTTTTTATGTAAGATATTATTTATCGTTGAATGAATTGTATGAAATGTTTAATTAATTTCAACAACAAACTTTCCAACTCCTTAATTAAGCACATAACTAAAGTAGATTTTATATATATATATGACAAAGGATTATAATTCATCAATATCATATATAAACCGAAGATAGAATTCTTTATTACTATCTGTAAGCGACATAATACTCAATGAATGATTTTGATGATATGACATTCAATGATTTCGACACACATTCGTATGTTATATATAAAGATTTCGAAGCAAAATGAACGTAAGATGAGCTCAAGGAAGAAATGGCTATGTAAGATCTTATACCTTAGGATTCTCAATATAAGTGAGTTGATATTCAAGTATTTCTAAGCTTATAGGATTCACGCATCCTCATATAAGTCTTAATGTCAAGTACATAAATATTTTGAACTGCATATTCTGAATTTTATGTACAGAGACTAGTATACCGATCCCTGATACCAGCATATCGATGTCTCACACTCACTTTGCATGCTCTCTGGAATCAGAAAACTTTATACTGGTCTTCACAACTAATTGTATAACTTCTGGAAACAGATAATTTTATATCGATCTTCATACCGATCTACCTAAGGATTAATATGCTCTCTTGAACCGGCATGTAATCTCAATACATAAATTTTTTAAAGTTTATGTCATGAAAAAAATATAATAATTTTATAAATAAAATAAAGTTATATTAAACAATTTAATTTTATTTAAAAAAACTTTATAACATCTTTTCCAAGAAAACTAAAATTAGAGCTTTTTTTTTTTTTTTTTTTTTTAAGTGAGTAGAGCAAAAGGAATGATGAGTGAAAGAGGAATTAGGTCAAATAGAAATAGGGAGAAATGAAATCGGTTAAGAAGAATTTATCGATTACTTTATATTTTATAATTATTTAATTTATTTTTTAAATTTTACCGTTGGATTCACTCAACATCCTCCTGGGTATTTCACAAGCCCCTAAAACAGGAGGAAATCTTTGGTACAACAGTGGTACCACGTTATCCATGCAACAAGCCAATCATTATTTGCCACGCGTGCTAAAAAGTCAAAAAACAACTAAAAAATAGAAAAAAATTAAACATGTTATTTTTTAATTGATTAGTGGTACCACGTCATCCATACCACTGTTGCACCAAAGATTTACTCCTAAAACAGACCCTTATAAATGTTAGCAATTTTTTCTACACGCGGTATGTCCAGTCACTACCCTTGAGCAATTACTTGGAAATTTGAAACTTCATATTCAATTTTCCAAAGAATGAAGTAGACTGATGGAGTCATCATGGGAAAAGGACACCTAGGCCATAATTAATTATATCTATAATCTATTTTATAATAATAAAATTAAGGGAAAACACACTTAGATTTTAATTATTTTTTTTAGAAGTTTATGTAAGATATTATTTATTGTTGAATTAATTATATGAAATATTTAATTAATAAATTTCAACAACAAACTTTCCAACTTCTTAATTAAGCATATAGTTATACTAGATTAGATTTGTTGTTTTTTTTTTTTTTAGCTTATGTCAGATATTATTTATTGTTGAATTAATTGTATGAATGTTTAATTAATAAATTTCAACAACAAACATTACAACTCTTTAATTAAACACATAGCTAAAGTAGATTTTGTTGTTGAAATTTATTAATTAAACATTTCATATATATATATATATTATATATATATGATTAAGGAGTATAATTCATAAATATCATATATAAATCAATAATAAAATTCTTTATTACTATCGGTAAGTTCATAATATTCAATGAACGATTTTGATGATGCAACACTCAATGACTTCAACGCACATTTACAACGTAATATAAAAGGACTTTGAAGTAAAACAGACTTAAAGACAATCTCAAGGAAGAAATGGCGATACAAGATCTTATAGTTTAGGACTCTTAATGTAGGTGGGTTGATATTCAAGTATTTTTAAGCTCATAAGATTCACGCATGCTCATATAAGTATTAGGGTCAATTAAATAAATATTTTGAACTGCATATTCTCAGTTTTATATATTAAGACTGGCATACTGATCTCTGATATCGATATACCGGTATCTCATACTCACTTTGCATGCTCTGGAACTAGGCAACTTTATACCGGTCTTCATAGCTGATTGTATAGCTTCTTGAATCAGAAAAATTTATACTGATCTCCATATCGATCTACCTGAGTATTAACATGCTCTACGGAACCAACATGAACCATACCAGTCTCCATATATACCGGTGAACCTGTATTTTTTACATACTCTTTGGAACCGGCATGGACTGTACTGATATCTGTACCGGTCAGTAATCCAGTATTTATGACTCTTTTAATGCTCAATGGTAACTATTTAATAGTCGTTTGAAATTAACAAGGGCATACCAGTACCTGTAGACTGGCATACAGGTCACAGTGTAAAATTTGAGTCTACTCAAATTTTTCACTATAAATAGAGACATTTTTCCATTTTTCCATTTTTCCACACCTTCTAACTTTTCTTGAAAGCAAAAACTGAGAAAAAAATAAAAAAGCTTATTGATCATTTCATAAGCTCATTACATACATCTTCTTATATATTTTAGTGAGCTTAAATATATTTGGGTAACACACTCATATTCAATCTTTGTAATCTTAATGAGTTCACAAATAGTGGTGTAAACATTTTTATTCTTCAAAGACTTGTGTGGAACCCCTTGTGTGAGCGGTGAGTACTCTTAGGGGTGGATTTGTGTAAATATTAGAGAGGAGTCTTGGATCAAAGACCTCTTAGTTGTAAAAGTTGTTGAACTTAGTGGAACTTTCAAGGGAGCTTGAAGAAAAGTGAATGTAGGCAAGAGTTTTGGTCGAACCACTATAAAATCGATTTTTTATTTCTCTTCCCTTAACTCATTTATTTTCCCATTGTTATAGTTTTGAATTTATTAATTGTGATATTTAGTAAAGCTTGCTCTAGCAATAACTTCAAATTGTTAAGATTTTAAAATTTGTATTTATTTTTAATTACCCAATTCACTCTCCTTATTGGGTATAATTATTGTAAGACTTGTAGGTAATTTCACTATCAAGATAACTACAAATAGACTTGGTCACGACCGAATTGTACTGTTTCCAGTTCCACAAGTGTGGAATCGGGAATCGGAACCGGACCGGACGGTTCTTGTTTGGTTCCAGTTCATTTTAAAAAAAATTAATTTAAAAAATTGAAAATTAATTTTAAAAAATAGAAATGAGATATTATAAATATTACCAAATACAAATAAGGAAAAAAAATTATTAATTTGAATTTTATGACATGAAATTAAAAACTTACATTATTAATTTGAATTTTTATTACATTAAATTAAAAACTTAAATTAAAATAAAAATAAAATAGTTTGAACTTAAATTTATTTCTAGGCATTTTACAGGTAGCATAATTTAAAGAATTTCGACAGTAATTAATAAAATCAAATTTTTCACCAAAACTTAAAGAAATATATGTCATGAAAATAAATTTAGCAAATTTTTCTCTATTTTTAGCATCAGAATATTTAAATAAATCTAATTTTTTTACCACTACTAGATGAAGCGTACCTGAAAATTTGAGTTTGTGTTGTATCAAGTCCGATTTCAGTAGTATGGTGTATATCCAAGTGTTTGTTCATATTGTCATAACCGCCATTGAATTTATAAGATACATCACAATAGGTTCATATTGTTCTTGGACCTTTAAGTCTCGATTAAATGAAAATAAATTTTGAAAATTTCAGAAGATTGAGACTTAACTTATATTCTTCATGTACCAATATTTTGGCCGCTATCTTGGACTAGGATATTGGATACCATGTTCTCAGATGAGCTTGCCATTTTTTTATTAATACTGAAGAGTTACACAATTAAATCATTTGGAGAATTGAAAATGAGATAACTGGAATGAGAGAATTGTTGGTGTGTAGACAAATGAATTATGACCCCTATTTATAAATTATTGGTTAATTTTATATATGATGCCTAAATTATCCATAAAATTAGCCTTTTTATTATTGTTATTGAGATAATTTAGACTTTTTAAAAAAATATATATAAAAAAAAATCATTTCGTAAAGAGCCGTCCTGCCAAACCAATGGCTAGTAGCCGTATAAGGCAAAAAAGTAATCATATTTGCCAAACCAATCATTTTCTGATGTGTTTAAGGCAAAAAAGTGTTGTTTAGCTACAATGTAAAGTAATCATGTTTGCCAAAAAAATAACTTAAAGAGAACTCAAGAATGTAGACCTTTTTGGAACTGAGAATGGTATTATTCTATTCATCAATGGAGCTTGTTATTGGTTGGCATGAACCATCATTCCAAAAGATACAAATGCTATCACATACTATATATACGGTTAGGGATGCTAACTCAGGAGGGATGCTGGAAGTGTAATACCACGTGACAGATTTTAAAATATATATATATATATATATATAATGTATTTGTCAATATCTTTCTTTGAAAGATTATAAGAGAGAGAGATGGGGATACGTACGAAGGAAAATAAGAGAAGCAAAAAATAAAAATAAAAAAAATAATAATAATAAAAAGGGGTAATCCTACACGAAAGTGAGCATTCAGCAGTTTCATTTTCTCTCTCAATTATTTTCTCTCAAACACTCTCTCTCTCTGCCTAAACTTGGAACCGCCGCCGCCGCTTCACTGCCGATCATCCTCCGCCACGCGCCGGCCCGCCAGATAGCTGCCGACGTCAGCTTTCCAGAGCCGTTGAGATCGAGACCATCGGACGCCGGACGCGCCTCCACGAGCCGCCGGAAGGGGACGACTCGTCGTCGCTTTTTCTGCATTTTCCGGCCATCTCCGATCACTTTTGAGGGCCACCTCCGGCGAGTGAGTACTTTTCAGGCCGAAATCTTTCCAAGGCTAGTGGTCACTTCCTGATCCGACATCGTTTGGGTTGTTTTCCGTTTTGTAATTACCGGTAATTCGGGAATATTACTAGAATTTGAGATCCGACCGTTGGATCGGCGATCCGAACGTATCAGATTGTTGCTCTCGATTATACGAGTGTTTTAGTATAAATATCCACTATTGAAAGTATCTGATTGTAGGACCCGATTTTTGGTAGTGGGGCCCGGTTTTCGTTGTGGGGCCCGCTTGCCTCGTTAAGCGTATCCGCAAGTTCCGAAGCCGTTCGTCGCTGTTTTTCTACTCAACATAGTCGTTTGGATATATCGAGTGGATTGTTGATATCGACTTTGCATTTTGAGCGTTTGATTGAGGTTCTTAGCGAGAATATAGGCATTTTCGGGACTTTTGCATGGATAGAGGTAAGTACACTGCACGATGATTCCCTTAACATAATTGTTTTTTGATTGATGGTTGTTGTGAGAGTCCACATATAAATATATTGGTATAATTATAGTTACATATATATATATATATATATATATTTATTTTTGTGGAGATATAAATATTGATTAATTGAAAGCATGATAAAAATGAATTCATGATTGTTGAGATGAGATTGATGGATTGGATGTGAGATGTGATTTTATTGGATGATGTGTGTTGATGTGTTATGCAGCTGGGTTTTGTATGATAGTGGTCGGGGATGAGATGAGATATGATGATACATTACACGAGATGATATGATGGAAACCTTGGGAGTTGTGATGAGGTACTCTCCCATTGATTTTGATATGGTGGGAAACCTTGAGAGTTGTGATTAGGTACTCTCCCATTGGTTTCAATCCACTATTATACTTGATTCGGATTAGCAACCATGTTTGATGGATGTTTGTATTGTTGTAGGATGATTGTTGAGATGATATTATAGTATATGCTATTTTCATATATTATATATATATCTCCTTATTTTGTTAGTGAGGTCATGTTGAGAGTATGAGTGCTTACTTGCTGATCTTTTTAAGCTCACTCCCCTTTTCCCAAACATTCCAGGTAGTCCGTCAGCGTAGCAGTAGCAGTACCAGATTTGATCCACGTGCCATATCTGTATTTTCGGGTTGGACCAGACATTTGTGTCAACATTTGTATTTTTTTTAAGTCTTGTGGTGTAAACCATAAAAGTTGTGTATACTTTATGGATTTGTAATTTGTGATGTAATAATTGTGTGTTTAAAATTGGTAGATTTGGTATATAGAATGCTCGAGCTAAAGAAGTCTGCGAACCTCTTTCTAGGGTTGGGCCCGCTCTAGGAAAGGGGTCGTGACCGGAAGAGAACATAACAGATGGGAATCAAATGACCGGCCAAGATAGACTCTGGATCAGGACTTTGGATCAAATGAGCAAGCCACAATGGCCCATGCATTTGGAAGGAGCCCATTAATACAAACTGGTTTTGTGAAAAAAGGAGTGAAAGGGCAATGCAGGCTAGCGGGACCACAAACAAATAAGGATGATGAGGTGGACCATAGTTAGTTACAATTACTGCTGAGAAATGGGAGCGCGTGTGTGGAGGTGTTAGAACAGATTATATATATGTATGGGTTCGCCATAATAAAGGATCATCTTGTTTCCAGCTTTTGTTTCCTTATGGAAGAGATAATGAAGGGCTCTCCCAGTTGAGGTGAAGCCGTATGTCATTTCTCTTGTTTTGTTATTTGTTAAGGTGGGGTCTGAGCAGCACCGATATGGTGTGAGCTGCTTATTAGGATTCATGACGTTTCTTCTTTCTTATTTTTCAGTGCAGTGTCTGTAAATTTCTCTCCATTTGATTGTTGAACTTGGGCAGTGGAAGTTGTCTTAATGTAATAGTAGTACTTCTCTATTACTTTAATTCGATTACTGTGTGAGTTATATTTTCATCAAATAACAAATGTAACTGTGGGAACACAGGATCTGGGGCGACGCATTCTGTCCCGGGCTCGCTGCCCGGTTGGGAGTACGGAGTAGCCACGGGGGACTAAACCGGAGAATAATGGAGTCGCCACCTGTGTGAACCAGGAGAATGAGATTTAAGGCCGCACTCACCCCTCGCAAGGGAAGACCTCAAACCGTTGGGTTCGGAATGGTCTCTTACTTATGTCACTTGTAATGAAAGGATTTATGTAATAATTTAATCAAGTTTAAGTAACACTTATTTCCAAGAGTATCATGCTTCTAAATTCACATGCATACTCAACAAGTTCATCAAACATGCAACATCACATGGCAATCTCATGAACATTTCTCAATCATATAATAGGGAAAACTAAGAACAACCTAATCATGCTTGAGTACTATCTCATGAACATATTAACCAAATAACATGCTAATAGCCTAATCATGCTCGAATATCATCCAAGAACACATCGAATGGATAAATGCAGGAATACAAATAATATGATTGGCTACATAATGCAAGGGAGATCACCCAAAAGGCCAGTTGCGCATGAAATATGATGAGACAGACTCAGTTCAGTGTGTGCGCGTTCGTTGTAGCGTTCGTAAACGCGTTCGAACGGTAAACAGAAGGTTCGCGTTCGTGTAGCGTTTGATAACGCGTTCGAACGGGACCAGACCTGATGATACAAAATGCATGCGCGTTCGAGTAGCGTTGATAACGCGTTCGAACGGTAAACAAAAGGTTCACGTTCGAGTTGCGTTCGATGACGCGTTCGAACGGGAACTGGCAGATTGCATACATTCATATGGTTTTAGATACCGCATTCAAACAGGATCACAACAACGACATATCTAATCACATGGATATCTAAATCATGCATAAAGATTAACATACTAAGGACTAAATCATGCTTAAGAATAAATAACGCACTAGGCCTAATCAGGCTAAATAAATAAATAACGTTACTAACTACATCATGCTCAAATACAAGTTTGGATGAAACGGAATATATGTATCTCTCAAGTGGTACGTGGAGTTGTATCCCGAGTGCAGACCGTACTACCGTCTATTTGGATTCGGCTACGGAATTTACGTCCGGATTTCCATCCGATATACCACAAAAGAGAACATGCATTCCATTTATCCGGAATTCACATCATGCTCAACAAAACGACTCTCATGCAATAAAAAAAATATATTAAAATAAATAAAAGACAAATGAAAGATAATAAATACAAGGTGCCCTCAGGTCTAACCTTTATGTCGTCTCTCGGTAGTACGGTGTACGGTCGTCGAAAGGGGGGAATGCTCCGCAACTCCTCCGGTTCACAGGTTCACACTTTTCCTCGCTGTTCCACTGCTCAAGCTACTGTTTTGACTCCGATTCGCTGCTGTTTTGACTCCGATTCGCTGCCGCTTTGCTGGTGTATCTTAGTTACTGTTTTTGGGATGTTTTGACTACTTTTTTGGGTGTGATTTTCGGTGGTGTTATGGTGTGGTTCGGGGGCTTTTTTGATGAGGTAAAGGGGCTGTTCGGGATGTGTTTTGGTCAAGGCAATGAGGGTTCTTTGGTTTTTGATCTTCGTTATTAAGAGTGAGGGAGAGTTGTGTCAATAAGCTTGGGTGTTTCTTCTTGCTATCGCCGTGAGTGGCTTATGGCTCTTGGTGTTTTGATTTTTGTGTGTGAGTTGTGTGTATGAGCTAGCCCCCTCATGTCTTGGTTAGAGGTTGTTTATATAGAGAAAGGCTAGGGCTTCACCTTGTCTCTCAAGGAATGGATTTTGGCATTAAAAGGAGGATTTGATTTGGTATTTAACAAAGAAATGATTAGATTGAGGGCGGGGACAAATCTTGGCTAGATTAGGAATACAAAATATTTATTTGTTGTAATTGATTTTAATTAGGCATGTCATCTTTTTAATTTAGTATGTGATTTTGTTTAGTTAGGAAGGAATTTGGTAATTGGTGGGTGAATATCTTAATTAAGGAATTAAAATATTTGATTGAGTTCAATGTTTATTTTAATTTGGTATGTGATTTTTAGATTTGTTTTGATTTCACCATGTGTTAAATTTGTGTTTTAAGTGGGCTTGGGCGAATTGGGCGTGATGTGAGGCTAGCAGCAAAACCAGAATTACCGACACCGTTCGAAACCTCCTCGAACGCGGCACGAACGCCCGCAATCTGTTTGCCATTCGAACGCATACACGAACGCAGCACGAACGAAAACAGTGAACCTTGTTTATTCTGAATTTCCCATTCCGATGTCCGTTTTCCGTGACCTCCGTGACTTAAAAGGTAGTGTCTCCAAATGAGACTCATCATAGGGACTTATGTGCAAAAATGCAGTGCCTACAGTAACTTAAACAAAATAAAATCATATATAATTAGCAACCAAATGCAATTCTTGGTTTCTAAGTTCCCAAATGGAAATTTTTGAAGAGGTTTCCGCATTGGTTTCTTGCAAGCAGCAAGTTCTTTGGAGACAAGTGCCATTGTTGGTCGAGAATTTGGTTTCGAATGCAAGCATGCAAATGCAATTGTTGACACTGTGACTGATTGGCCGGCCCAGATTCTTATCCGATGACGTGGCATTGTGACTGATTAACTCAATAATTATGCTGATGTGGCGGCTGACGTGGCGCCACGTGGTGAAAGTGATTGTCGGCACCGTAGGATTGCGACACGTGGCACACTGTGATTGGTTGATGGTGACGTGGCGGTGACCTGACAATTTGACTTGGTCAACGGCTAATGTGGATGATGACGTGGCTGACATGTCAGATGATACGTGGTGACATGTGGCGAAGGCGATTGTCGGCACTGTAGGATGATGACACGTGGCACTGTGCACGTTAACAGATCGGCTGTGATGGTGACACATGACACGGCACACGTTAGCAAAGTCAAACTTTTCAAATTCTGACTTGTTGACCCGGCGCACGTTAGGCGTCGTGACGCTGAAAATTACCAAAATGCCTTTTTTGTCTGTTTTTCACTGTTTTGGCCCAAAATCACCTCCAGAATGTCCTGAAACTTATTTATCTACAAAATAACACAAAACACATCAAAAATTCACAAAACTCAAGAAACTATACAAAATATTAGGTTAAATGAGTGGGAAATAGTGATAGATTTACCACTCATCACTTTTGTTTTGTGAAATAAAGAAGAGTTTTCTCTCATTTCTCCTCTATTGTGTGAGTAGGGATGGCAAAATCCGGATCCGGAAGAGGTTTCACAACCCCGGGTCCGGAACCGGACCCGGGTAAATATTCTCGGGTCCTGACCCGGGTCTACCCGGTACGGATCCGGGTAGACCCGATCCGGACCCGATTACTCGCATCTTTTTTTTTTAATTTTTTTTTTAAAGTTTTAATTGTATTTTTTTATATTTATATTTTGTCAATTTTATTAGTTTTATTTCAATTCTTTTAATTTTTTTTATTAAATTCTATTATTTATATATATGCATAATATTTTATATTTTTTTATTTAAATCTATTTTATTTTTTTATTTTTTTGTCGTTTTAAAGACCCGGGTCCAGATTTTTTAATTCCGGACCCGGGTCGTCCGGGTCCATGCGGACCCGGGCCGGATCCGGGTCTTGTTGACATCCCTATGTGTGAGTGTTTATCACAACAGCTTGCAATAAATTTTTTAAGATATGTAACATTAGAGTCATTTTCTGATGTATTTAAGGCTATAGAGTGTAGTTTAGCTACAATGGAAAGTAATCATTTTTGCCAAAAAATAACTTGAGAGAACTTAAGAATTTGGTTTGGAACGCAAGCATGCAAATGCAATTGCTGAAACAAGAACGATATCCTGCACAACCTTTGGATCCACAGGAGGTGAGAGGCGTGGGTCTAATACATCACTCAACTTTATATTTTGATGAGACGAGAGAAGTTCTCCAGGATGCTTTCCTATTAATACTTCTAGAGCCACCACTCCGAAGCTATAAACATCACATTTCTCAGTCACAACCATGGTGTAGGCAAGTTCTACAATAGCAGAGGAGCCTTTATTAGTAATGCTTAAACAAATAAAATAAAAAGAAGAACGTTATGTTTTTACCTGGAGCAATATATCCATAAGTGCCGGCTACTAGAGTTCGATTGGATGAGTCAGAATATAAAAGTCTAGCAATGCCAAAGTCAGCAACAACTGCTTCCAATTCCGAGTTGAGTAGAATATTGTTGCTCGATATGTCACGGTGAACAATTGGAAGTGTGCAGTTATGATGCAAGTGTGACAAAGCGTAAGCCATACCCTTGACAATGTTAATTCTCTTAGTCCAATCCAACTCAACAGCTTCATCGTCATTGCGAAGCACACAGAACAAGCTTCCCATCTCCATGTACTCATATATCAAGAACATGCATTTTTTGTGCAAGCAATAACCATAAAGCTTCACAATATTTCGATGTCGTACTTGGGATAGTAGACGAGCCTCATTGTGAAAACTTTGGAGATAAGTTAACTCGTCAGTTTCTGAACTATGAAGCTTCTTCAAAGCAACTACTTTCCCACTGGGCAGATTCGCTCTGTAGACGCTGCCATAACCTCCTGTTCCAATGCAATATCTGATATCAAAATCCTCAGTTGCTTTAATCATGTCTTCAAAGGTAATTTTACCATCATAATTCCAAATTGAGAACTCATCAGTGCGCCTGGTTTCTATAGTCTCTGCTTTAACTTTCTTCTCTCTTCGTTTAAGACAAAAAAGATTCCACCAAATTAAAGTGAGGAATACAATGATAGGAAGAACAATTGTAAGCAAGGAAGTGACATTTTTTTGGTGTTTTCCTTTGAACTGTTGTGGTGATGGCAGTGTATCTTCTGAAGGAGTTGGGATTTCTTCCGTAAGATTATTATGTGACACTCGTAAGTCAGGAACTAGTCTCAGAGATTGGGGATACTGCCGGAGAGGTTATTATCGGAAAGGTCCACCGTGGATAATTGTGGAATTTTTCCAAATTGGGGAGGTATCGTGCCATTAATGAAGTTATGGCTTAAATCAAGATAACCTAGTTCCTCAAGGTTGCCGATCTCTGAGGGAATGTTTCCGCTTAATCGATTATTGTTCAATCTCAGGTTCTGCAACTTTGTGCAACTCATGAGTTGTGGAGGAATCGAACCGTTGAGTTGGTTAAAATAAAGATACAAATGTCAGATTGGCCAACTGACCAAGTGTCGAAGGAATATGTCCAATTAGATCATTAGAATACATGAACATATATTCAAGACTCTTCATATTTCCAACTTCTTGAGGTAGCATACCACTAAGTTGGTTGTAAGCAAGGTCCAAAGCTATCAAGTTGGTTAAATTACCCATGATCGATGGAATAGTACCTGTTATGCGATTAATGAAATACTATCCATATCAGTTCTGGTTGTAAAATAATATGCAGTGAAGTTTTGTAGGTTTACCTGTAAGATTGTTTAATGACAAGTCAAGCACTTGTAGTTTTGAAAGAGTACCAATTACTGGGGGAATGCTTCCGTTTAATCGATTATTGCTCAATGTCAAGGTCTGCAACTTTATACAATTCATGAGTTGTGGAGGAATCGAACCGTTGAGTTGGTTAGAATCAAGAGTCAAAGTGGTCAGATTGGTAAAATGACCAACTTCTTGAGGTAGCATACCACTAAGTTGGTTGTAAGAAAGGTCCAGATATGTCAAATTGGTTAAATTACCTATGGTTGATGGAATAGTATCTGTTATGCGATTAATGAAATACTATCAATATCAGTTCTGGTTGTAAAATAATATGCAGTGAAGTTTTGTAGGTTTACCTGTAAGATTGTTTAATGACAAGTCAAGCATTTGTAGTTTTGAAAGAGTACCAATTACTGGGGGAATGCTTCCTTTTAATTGATTATTTCTCAATGTCAAGGTCTGCAACTTTATGCAATTCATGAGTTGTGGAGGAATGGAACCGTTGAGTTGGTTAGAATGAAGATTCAAAGTGGTCAGATTGGTTAAATGACCAACTTCTTGAGGAAGCATACCACTAAGTTGGTTGTGAGCAAGATCCAGAGATATCAAATTGGTTAAATTACCTATGGTCGATGGAATAGTACATGTTATGCGATTAACGAAATACTATCAATATCAGTTTTGGTTGAAAAATAATATATAACGAAGTTTTATAGATTACCTATAAGATTGTTTCCGAACAAGTCAAGCACTTGTAATTTTGAAATAGCACCAATTACTGAGGGAATGCTTCTGTTTAATCGATTAATGCTCAATGTCAATGTCTGCAACTTTATGCAATTCATGAGTTCTAGAGGAATCGAACCGTTGAGATGGTTAGAATCAAGAGCCAAAGTGGTTAGATTGGTTAAATGACCAACTTCTTGAGGAAGCGTACCATTAAGTTGGTTGTAAGAAAGGTTCAGAGATATCAAATTGGTTAAATTACCTATGATAGATGGAATAGAACCTGTTATGCGATAAATGAAATACTATCAATATCAGTTCTGATTGAAAAATAATATGCAGTGAAGTTTTGTAGTTTACCTGTATGATTGTTTAATGATAAGTCAAGCACTTTTAGTTTTGAAAGAGCACCAATTTCTGATGGAATGTTTCCGGAAAGAGATAACTGAGCAACAATTTCCAAACTTTCCAGGTTGGGAAAGCAAGTGAAGTTGAATTGGCCAAGATTCCCTTCTATGCTGTCGAATTGAATTATGGCTATCTCGGAGATGCTTCCTGCTGAATTGCAAGTGATTCCATTCCAATTACAATGATTTGAAAACAAAGTACTGCTGCTGTACCACCAGCCTGTATTAAGTAAAGCTTCACTTTCTGACTGAATAGAAGACCTTCCAGCTGCTGTCAACAGAGCAACATTATTGCATATCAAAATTATAACCCAAATGAAGGCCACCAATCTGAAAATGGAGAATGATGGTACCATTTTTATAAGTTTTCGGTTGATTACAGTTAAGAATATTTATCAAAATATTTTTGCTTCCACGGCATTTTAATTTAGGCCACTGTCATCTTCATCCCGAGTGGAACGCCATATAATATTAAGTCAACGTCTTTTTATTCCGCTAGATTTTTATTATTCGCAAAACAAGTCTAACAAGTGATATAAAAATAAATTTTCTTTTAATTCCTTTTTAAAAAAAACTTATTATTATATAATATTACTCCTATTGGAGAATATTTGTCGGAAAATGGCAATTGTGGAGAATTGGAGAAACATATGACGGAACTTTATTTGATAAAAGTATTGTGTTTTGAAAAAAAAAAATTTGTAATCTCAGTTCATAATTTTTTTTTAAAATTTATGTCGTCAAATTATAAAATAATTTTGTAAATAAAATAAATTTTTATCTACTTCACTTAAACCCGAAAAGAGTGATTTGAATGTGAGATTTCTAACGATTTATCGATTTCAAAAAAAAAAAAAAAATCTTATAATATAAATCCCAAAAATTCTATTTAAATTATTACCCAAAAAAATCCAAAAACAGACATAAATGTTAAGCAATTTTTTCTACACGCGGTCTGTCCAATCACTACCTGTGCCCAATTACTTGGACTGCATTGTGGAAAATTGAAACTTCGTGTTAATTTTTCCAAACTCATGGAGTCATGGGAAAAGGACACTTTGGCAGCAATTACTAATATCTTTAATCTATTTTATAATAATAAAATAAAGGGAAAAACACAGTTAGATTTTATTTTATTTTATTTTATTTTTAAGTTTTGCCACTTAGGTTCCTAATTTATTATAAACTACTCTGCAAACTGCAGTTTTTGGATTATATGATAATTATAACTTCACTATTAGTAGTTTAGGTGGTAATTCATTTGAATATTAAGAAAATTTATATTTAGTATCAATATCAATAAATATAATAAAATTAAACTCCTATAAGCTATCACGTTAATCCACATCATCATTGCCTTTTATTAATTTGGGAAAAAAAAACTCATTTATTAAGTCAAAGTTAAAATGATATTGAATTAAATGATTGTGGAAAACTTGATTAAAGATATGCAATTTTTCTAACTTAATTTATGTACCTTGTTATTTATTGTTAAATTATGATTATGGAATACTTGATTAAGGAGATGTAGTGTTTCTAGCTTAATTTATGTAAGATATTATTTTTTGTTGAATGAATTGTATGAAATGTTTAATTAATTTCAACAACAAACTTCCGACTCCTTAATAAAGCATATAATACATACATACATACATACATACATACATATATATATATATATATGACTACAGGATTATAATTCATCAATATCATATATGATTCGAAGGTAACATTCTTTATTATTATCTGTAATCGACATAATACTCAATGATTGATTTTGATAGTTGTAGGCACTGCATTTTTACGCATTAGTCCCTATGATGAGTCTCATTTTGGAGACACTATCTTTTAAGTCACGGAGGTCACGGGAAACGGACATCGGAAGGGGAAATTCAGAATAAACAAGGTTCACTGTTTTCGTTCGTGCTGCGTTCGTGTTTACGTTCGAACGTCAAGCGGATTGCGGGCGTTCGTGCTGCGTTCGAGGAAGCGTTCGAACGGTGTCGGTAATTCTAGTTTTGCTGCAAGCCTCACATCAAGCCCAATTCGCCCGAACCTTGGCCCACACGCCCATCAAGCCCATAAAACACATCCCAAATTAAATAAATAAATATTAATTTAAACATTAAACATTAAATAAATATTTAAATCATTTACCAATTAAATAAAACAAATAAAATCTAAATAATCACCTACCAAAATAATAAAATACTTACACAAATTAAAGAAATTGCATGCCTAATTAAAATCAATCAACAAATATTATTCCTAACTTAAAATATTGTATGCCTAATCAACACAAACTAAATATACTACCTTCCTAATCTAAACCAATATTGTCTCCATCAAATCCCTTGCTTTCCTTGTCCAACACCAAATCAAATCCTAAATTGAATGCCAAATCCCTTCCTTGTGAGACAAGGTGAAGCCCTAACCCTTTGCCTATAAAAAGAACCCTTCACCAACCTTATCAACCCTAGTCCCTAGCTCATACGCAAACACACAGAAAAATTATAGGAAGAACACACCCAAAAACAGCAACTAAAAATAGCAGTAAAACAGAGGAAACGGCAGCGAAACCACAAGGAAACAGTAGCAAAAGACGGAGAACGACGACTCAAAACAGTGAGACAACGAACGAGAACAGTGAACCAGTGAACCGGGAGAGTTGCGGAGCATCCACCATTCCGACGATCGTGTACCGTACATCCGAGAGGTGATTTAAAAGGTTAGACTTGAGGGCACCTTTTCATTAGTTTATATTCGTTTTTTTTATTATTGAATTCTATTCGCATGAGAGTCGTTTATGGATGCATGTTGTGGCTTGAATGAAATGGAAGAGTGTCGCCTCTTGTGGTATATAGGATGGAAACCCAGACGTAAATTCCGTAGCCGGATCCGAATGGACAGTAGTGCGGTCTGTACTTGGGATACAACTCCACGTACCACTTGAGTAAACGACACTTTCTTTTGTTGTATGTTGCCATGATTTATTTTTCGATATTTGAACTTTGCATGTTGCTTATTTACGCATGTTGCAATCGAGTGCATGGGCTTAGTAAGTGCGATGGAAGGTCCCTTAATTGGAAGGGTTAAAATCCTTCACCACGATGCTTTGCCGTACCGATTGATGTGTGTTCGGTTGGATGCAAGACACTTTCAATCGGACATACTTAGTTGAATATGATTGTCTTTATATTTGTATGCATGTTGTGATGTGACGCGCATGGGCTTAGTATGTTGGTCTAAAGGTCCTCTCTTTGAGAGATCAAGAGCCCCAAAAGGCCACCTTTACGGCAGTACTTCACCGCGCCCCTTTATTTTGTTGTTTATATATTGCGTCCCATTTCATGCATCAGGTCTGTTCCCGTTCGAACGCGTTTACGAACGCAACTCGAACGCGCATGCATTTTTGCCTTATCATGTATCAGGTCTCATTTACGTTCGAACGCGTTATCAAACGCCATACGAACGCGAGCATTCTGTTTCATTTCCGTTCGAACGCGTTATCAAACGCCATACGAACGCGAGCATTCTGTTTCATTTCCGTTCGAACGCGTTATCAAACGTCACACGAACACGAACCTTCTGTTTACCGTTCGAACGCGTTTACGAACGCTACACGAACGCGCGCACACTGAAATGAGTCTGTCTTATCATATTCATGCATAATTGTCTCTTGGTTGATCTTTCTTGTGTTATATAGCCAACCATATCATTCGTATCCCTGCATTTATCCATTCTATGTGTTCTTGGGATTGTATTCAAGCATGATTAGGCTGTTAGCATATTATTTGGTTAATAGGTTCATGAGATAGTACTCAAGCATGATTAGGTTGTTCTTAGTTTTCCATATCATAGGATTGAAATATGTTCATGAAATTTCCATGTGATGTTGCATGTTGTGATGAACTTGTTGATGTATGAATATGAATTTAGAAGCATGATACCCTTGGAAATAAGTGTTACTTCAGCTTGTTTAAATTATTATATAAATCCTTTCATTACAAGTGACATGAGTAAGGGACCATTCCGAACCCAACGGTTTGAGGTCTTCCCTTGCGAGGGGTGAGTGCGGCCTTAAATCTTTGTCCCGGTTCACACCGGGTGGCGACACCATGTTATTTCGTACTTCCCAACTAGGTCGCGAGCCTAGGAACTGCGTCGCCCATTTTCTGTTTCCCCACAATAGTACAACACTCAATGATTTCAACACACATTCGTAATTGAAAATTCGAGGTTATCCTAGGTGTGAGTTCCATTTTTATTGGCATGTGTCCGTGACAAAACAAGTCCAATTGAGTTGTAATTTATCATGAAGATCTTTGTTCAATTGGACTGGTTTTTGGCTGCTGTGCATCAGACATACGTTCGTGGTGCGTTCGTTGCAGGGTTCGAACGTGTGGCGTTAGTGGCACGTTCTTTATTGGGTTCGAACGGGAATTCCAGAGAGCAAATTTTCGAGTCACGTTCTTGTTGGGTTCGGACGAGATCATTCCAGAGAGTTCACATTCATTGTGCGTTCGAGTGTCGTTCGAACGAGTCTTCCCAGTAGGCACGCGTTCGTGATGCGTTTGAGTAAACGTTCGAACGCCAGTCGCATTTTTCAGCGTTTTTGGCCTGCAAAACCCTAGCCTTTCACCCTATCTATAAATATAACACTTAGCCGCCATTCTCCATGAGTTGAAAGAGCTGAAACACTTTTCACTTGAGCCAAATCTCTCAAAGCTTTCAACTCTCTTTGATTTCACCTTGAAGACTTTTTGAATCTCCTGTCTTCTTTGTTAATGGTGAAATCCATTCTTTGTTAAACCTTCAACACAACCTAACCCAAAATCCCTAATCCTTTAGAGTTCTATAGGAGGAGTTTTGGTAGTCGGAGTTCCGGCGTCATTGGTGAGAAAATCTACTCAGAGACTTCAGAGGTTCTGAAGAAAACCGTGGGTCGCGGGCTTGAGGAGTTGCCTTGAGTTCTTGCAGTATTGAGGTACTTAAGTCGGTGGAGTTGCCACCATAGGTCTTGACCATCGCTGTAAGTTTTTCTCTATATAGTGGATTTGGGTGGTAGCCTATACCCGAAGTGGTTTTTTACTCGGAAGAGTTTTCCACTTCGTCACCAAAATTATTGTGTTGAATTTTGTGTGATTGATTTTATTTGTTGTTTTATTTATCGTTATTATTTTTATATTTGCAGCATATTTTATTGGATTGTTATTGTGATTGCCTGTTAATTTGCCCGTTGCAATTCCATAGTAGCAGTAACATGACTTGTCCTGCTTATTGTTTGTTATTCCGCATAGGGTCAGAACCTTTGTGTAAAATCGAATTTTCAATTGGTATCAGAGCCTGAACTCGATCCTTGACCCATTAGCTATGGAACGTAGTCAACCCTTGAATTGTCCGCCATTCTTTGATGGCACGGAGTATTTACATTGGAAGGTTCGCATGAAAGCGTTCCTTAAGTCCTTAGATGAGAGGGTCTGGATGACTGTTGAACATGGGTGGAAATCTCCTGTTGTTGTTGATGGGCTCTCTTCCCCTAAAGATAAATTGACCTGGACCAAGGACGAATTTGATGCTAGCAATAGGAACAGCAAGGCTGTTAATGCCATACATGGTGCTGTGTGTTCTGCTGAGTTTAGGAGAATCTCAATGTGTGAGATAGCCAAGGATGCTTGGGACATCCTGCAGACTGTGCATGAGGGCACATTGTCTGTTAAAAATAATAGACTCCAGGATTTAGCCACTAGGTTTGAGGTCACCAAAATGAAAGATGATGAGACCTTTGATGAATTTTATGCTGAGATTAACGATATCGTTAACTCTAGTTTTAACCTAGGTGAGACTATTCCTACCAATAGGATAGTTAGGAAAATCCTTAGATCTCTGCCTGATAAATTCCTACCCAAGATCACCGCCATAAAGGAAAGCAATGACCTTGATAAGCTTAACTTGGAAGAACTCGTAGGAAAACTGCAAGTTTATGAGAAAAAGCTTTCTGGTTATAGAGAGCAAAAAACATTTGCGATGAAAATCGCTAAGGAAGTTGTGCATGATTCGTCTAGCGATAATAATACCTTTACGGATCGTGATTTGGCCTTGTTTGCAAAGAAGTTTAAGAAATTTCTTAAACTGAAGAAGATTGGCCATAACAGTAATATGGATAGGGGGATGAGCCTAGAGAGATTAGGTATAGCATGAGAGAGTCTGGAGAGGATAAGGATAGTAGATCCCGTGGTGCCCAATGCTATGAATGTGAAGGATATGGGCACGTTAGATCTGAGTGTCCCACATACCTTAGGGCTAAAGGCAAGAAAGTCTTGGCAACATCACTTAGGGATTCTGAAGGTGATGACTCTCCTAAAGGCAACTATATTGCTTTTACTGCTAGTGTTCCTGATGAGAGAGAGATAGTTATTAATGATGTTGATTCAGAAGTCTCTCTTGATGAGTCTGTTGATGAGGAAAGTCTTCAAGTAGCTTATGTTGAACTGTTTAATGAGAGTTTAGCTATTAAGAAGACTAATATAGAGGTCAGTAAAAGGCTGAAAACTGTTGAGCTAGAAAAGAATGAAGCTCAAGCTAAATTTGAGCAAAGCCTTTTGATGGTTGATGACCTAGAGGAGAGGAACAAAAGCCTAGTTAATAGAGTCCAGATATTAGAGACCGAACTTGAAAATGCTAGAACTCAATTGTCCGCATTTTCTAGTGGAAATAAAAAGGTGGATCGTATGTTAGGTATTATTTCTGAGCCTAATTGTAATAAGGCTTCTTCTTCTAAAGCTGTGTCTGTAGCAGCTAAATGTGACTTAGGTAAGAAACCTGTTGTATGTAGTCATGTTTCTCCTCCTGTTGTTCCTCGTCCTGTTTCCCAACCTCAATTAGAGGTGTTATGGGTAAACCTCGCTCTCATCCGAGGTTTGTGCATGTTTGCCATCACTGTGGCAAGGCGGGACACATTAGGCCTAAGTGCTTCATGCTTCACAAGCAAAAGAAGAGGCCTAAAAAGGTGTCACCTAGATTTGACTCTTCAAATCTAGCTTCTCAAGTTTCTGCACTAACAAAACAGACAAAATTTCTTAGTGAGAAACTTAATTTGTTGACTAGGAATTCTCAAGTGGATGAGGTTCCTAGAAAGGTTTAGGTGAAGAAGCAAGATGAATTTCCATCTTCTTCTGTGTGTCCTGATAGACATGATGAGAGTGCACTTCGGTGTAACTCTGCTTAAAAGATGCATTTTTATTTTCCCATTGCATGTGTGTGTGCGTGTGTTTTATGTTTTTGCACGTTTATTTTGTTTTCACAGCATATGGGTGTGTGTGTGTCTTGTTTTTGTTATATATCCCTTGGTATATAGGATGGAAACCCGGACATAAATTTCATAGCCGATTCCGAATGGACGGTAGTATGATCTGCACTTGAGATACAACTCCACGTACCATTGGATGTTTTACAAGCCTGTTTGTGTCTTTATTTTTTTTTTGTGTTCTTTAAAACTGAAAAATAAAAAAAAAATAGAAACTGAAAAAGACAAAAATTATTTTATTTTACGGCTTGTTAGAGCATGAAAAGCTTATGCATGTGATCCTGATATGTAGGATATATGATTATGCATGTATGATATGCTTTATTTTTCTTGATGCTCTATATGCATGAGTGTGTGTGATAAAAACCTTTGGTATATCTTGTGCTTGCACCTTCACATACACGATTTTATTTTATCAAGGCTTGGTCGCATGTATGAGTTTTTGGAATAGCAATCTAATTTCTATCATATCTTGTTTGCTGAATAGTGTGACCTTTGACTAGTTGACCTTGCTATCCCCTTTTCAAAAGTAAAAAGAAATAAATTTAAAAAAAAAATGAGACTCAAATGAAAAAGAGCCAATATGGCCAAATTCAAAAGATAAGGGCAAAAACCCTTCATTCGAAAGAGTTGTTAAATATGAGCTCATGATATTTATGGGGTAAACAATATAGCATGCAACCAATGTTGCTTATTTTCAGGTCCTAGTGGTGCTGGGTTTGAACACCTATTTTGTGGACTTGGTTTGTTTAGAGATGGATTTCTTTGGCTGTGTCCAGCTCATAAAATAAGGTCTTAAGTCTTGATTCGTTATGCACTTTATTTTTCACGCAAGTGCTTTATATGCTTTGGTGTTTATGTCATATGCATAAATGTTGTATTTAGCAAATTTTAAAATAATGCATATTCTTTCATGTCATAAACAGCTGAATACTGACTGGGTATCATTGTATCAGCTTGAAATGCTGTTTCAGTCAGTTTTTGACAGGATTTTTATTTTTCTCAGTATGTGCCTGTGTGTGCTTCATGTTATTGCATACCATTTTTTTTTCTTTCTTGTGGACTTTTCTGAGTTTTGATTTACTTCCCGTGTATTTTTTTTTTTTTGCTAACTGTTTGTGCCTGTTAGTGAGGGGGAGTATTTCCTGTCTGTTTATGCTCTTGCATGTGTTGTTGTCTCATGTTCTCATGTTATTTTTCCTGTTTCTTTTACCCTTTTTCATTTCGTGCCAAAAAGAGGGAGAGTAATATATTAAGGGGGAGAGCCTTAATATATAGGAGGGAACCGTAGAATATCATTTAGATATCTCTGTTTTAAAGGGAGTTAAAATTAAGGGGGAGAGAGATTTCTACTTGTACATGCATGAGATTTTTACCTGTTTTTCTGTTACTTGATTATCCCAATACTTTTCACGGTATATTGTTGTTTGTGGATGTTTCAGGTAGCAGGTATGTTGCTGTGGTGGCATTAATTTCAAGACTACTTTGTTAGGTGTTAGATCGAGTCCATTTGTAATAAGTCACTGTTTTGATGGTTGACGGTTGACTATTTTCTTTTTGGGTCTATTACAGTAGTCTTTGTATTAGGTAGTGTTTTGTCACGGAATGCCAAAGGGGGAGATTGTGAGTTCCATTTTTATTGGCATGTGTCCGTGACAAAACAAGTCCAATTGAGTTGTAATTTATCATGAAGATCTTTGTACAATTGGACTGGTTTTTGGCTGCTGTGCATCAGACATACGTTTGTGGTGCGTTCGTTGCAGGGTTCGAACGTATGGCGTTAGTGGCACGTTCTTTATTGGGTTCGAACGGGAACTCCAGAGAGCAAATGTTTGAGTCACGTTCTTGTTGGGTTCGAACGAGATCATTCCAGAGAGTTCACGTTCGTTGTGCGTTCGAGTGTCGTTCGAACGAGTCTTCCCAGTAGGCACGCGTTCGTGATGCGTTTGAGTAAACGTTCGAACGCCAGTCGCATTTTTCAGCATTTTTGGCCTGCAAAACCCTAGCCTTTCACCCTATCTATAAATATAGCACTTAGCCGCCATTCCCCATAAGTTGAAAGAGCTGAAGCACTTTTCCCTTGAGCCAAATCTCTCAAAGCTTTCAACTCTCTTTGATTTCACCTTGAAGACTCTTTGAATCTAATGTCTTCTTTGTTAATGGTGAAATCCATTCTTTGTTAAACCTTCAACACAACCTAACCCAAAATCCCTAATCCTTTAGAGTTCTATAGGAGGAGTTTTGGTAGTCGGAGTTCCGGCGTCATTGGTGAGAAAATCTACTCAGAGACTTCAAAGGTTCTGAAGAAAACCGTGGGTCGCGGGCTTGAGGAGTTGCCTTGAGTTCTTGCAGTATTGAGGTACTTGAGTCGGTGGAGTTTCCACCATAGGTCTTGACCATCGCTGTAAGTTTTTCTCTATATAGTGGATTTGGGTGGTAGCCTATAACCGGAGTGATTTTTTACTCGGAAGAGTTTTCCACTTCGTCACCAAAATTATTGTGTTGAATTTTGTGTGATTGATTTTATTTGCTGTTTTATTTATCGTTATTATTTTTATATTTGCAGCATATTTTATTGGATTTTTATTGTGATTGCCTGTTAATTTGCCTGTTGCAATTCCATAGTAGCAGTAACATGACTTGTCCTGCTTATTGTTTGTTATTCCGCATAGGGTCAGAACCTTTGTGTAAAATCGAATTTTCACTAGGTTCTGACCCTATACGGAATTATAAACAATAAGCAGGACAATTCCTCTTACAGCTACTATGGATAAATTAACAGGCAACCACAATAACAATTAAATAAAATTATGCTGCAAAATATTAAAACAATAACAGGAATTAAAGCAACAAAAATAAATCAAACCACACAAAATTCAACACAATGATTTTGGTGACAAAGTGGAAAACTCTTCCAAGTAAAAAATCACTCCGGGTATAGGCTACCACCCGAATCCACTATGTAGAGAAAAACTTACAGCGATGGTCAAGACCTATGGTGCCAACTCCACCGACTCAAGTACCTCAATACTGCAAGAACTCAAGGCAACTCCTCAACCTCGCGACCCACGGTTTTCTTCAGAACCTCTGAAGTCTCTGAGTAGATTATATCACCAATGATGCCGGAACTCCGATTACCAAACTTCCTCCTAAAGAACTCTAAAGGATTAGGGAATTTTGGTTAAGTTGTGTTGAAGGTTTAACAAAGAATGGAACTCACCATTAATGAAGAAGACAAGAACATAGAAAGTCTTCAATGGTGAAATTAAATAAGGTTGAAAGCTTAGAAAGATTTTGGCTCAAAGGATTTGTGTTTCAACCATTGGGGAAGGTGGCTCAATGCTTGTTTATATAGGTATGGCAAAAGAAAAGGGTTTCCTAGTATTATTTTGGCCTAAAAACGTGTCTAAGAAAATCTACTTACGTAGGGACGTTCGGACGCACTTCAAACACAAAGATTATGCCTCGAAAATGTTCGAACGCAACACGAACGCAGTCGCGGATTGGTTTTCAGGTGCAACTTAAAACGCTTGTAACTTTCTCGTCTTTTGGCCAAATCATGAGTTCTTTATATGTACGCGATCGTATTCGAGTCCTCTTTCCAATGCAACTAACCTCATGTCAATTTGATCTCTATATATTCTGGAATATTCAAAAGAGTAAACGTCGCTCGGACAACTCCATCAGATTTTGTCCAAATACTTATCTAATTGCTCTGATATCTTCAAGACTCATTACAACTCAATTGTACTTGTTTTTTTACGGACATTGCCAATAAAAATGGAATTAACAATAATGTTATATATAAAGATTTTGAAGCAAAATGAACGTAAGATAAGCTCAAGGAAGAAATGGCTATGCAAGATCTTATACCTTAGCACTCTCAATATAAGTGAGTTGATATTCAAGTATTTTTAAGCTCATATGATTCATGGATCCTTATAAAAGTCTTAATGTCAAGTACATATATATTTTGAACTGCATAGTCTGAATTTTATGTATAGAGACTGGTATTATGATCTCTGATACCAGTGTATCAATGTCTCACACTCATTTTACATGTTCTCTGGAATCAGAAAACTTTATACTGGTCTCCATATCAGTCTTCACAATTAATTGTATAACTTCTCAAACCAAATAATTTTATATCGATCTCCATACCGGTCTATCTAATAATTAAAATGCTCTCTTGAACCGGCATGTAATCTCAATACATAAATTTTTTAAAGTTTATGTCATGAAAAAATAAAATAATTTTGTAAATTAAATAAAGTTATTTTAAACAATTTAATTTTATTTAAAAAAAAACTTTATAACATCTTTTCCAAGAAAACCAAAATTAGAGCCCTTTTCTTTTCTTTATTTTTATTTTTTTAAAAAAAATCCCAAAAGAATGATCTGAGCAGAAGGAATGGCGAGTGAAAAAGGAATTGGGTCAAATAGAAATAGGGAGAAGTGAAACCGGTTAAAAAATTTACCGATTATTTTATATTTTATAACTATTTAATTTTTTTTTATAAATCTCAAAATAAATACAACGGTCAATATGCCCTGAGTATGTTATATCCAGGAAAATTGATCCTCCCACCCCCTCTCACAAAACACATCTCCTTGTCTCCTTGTGAATTTCCGAAATTACCCCAATTTTTGCTAGAAATTCTCCCCCAATATGTAACTGCATTTCTATGGCATTGAATTAGTATTTTTGTCAACTAGCTAAATGAGAATAAAATATATTGCATTTGTTTTTAGGGAGACGAATTTGGGAAAATGACACTTAAAAATAAAAAAATTAAATTAAATAAAATTAAACAAATTTCAATTAAAATTATATCAATGTTGACCAATGAAAATTCACTACGAATTGAACTCTTGAAACAATCTAATCTCATATATATATATATATTATATATATATATTATATATATATATAAAAAATAATATATACACTTATTTCATTTTATTAATTTTTTAATTTTTGTTAAATTTAATTTTTGTTGCTATTTATATATATTATTTTTAATTTGTTTAATAAATATTACAAATTTCATATTTATTCATTTAATTTTTTTGATTCATTTTTAATTTTATAATACATAAATAGTGTTAAATAAATTAAAAAAATCAAAAAAAAATTAATGAACACAAAATAAATAACAATAAATATGATATTTATGATATTTATTAAATATATATATATATATATATATATATATAGTAAAAAAATATCAATTTAATAATTATAAAATAATTATAAAATAATTTAACTATTTTCAGTCATTTAAGTATTTTCAAGTCAAATAAATCAAATAAATATAAACCAAATACATAGCAGATTTTGAGATGGAATTTTTGAGAAAATGAAAGACAATTCAGTAATTTTTAAGGAGATAGAAGAGAGTGTGTCAATTTGAAGAAGGGGGGAGAGTAGCCCTCTATATCCAGGGATGTTAGCAATTTTTTTTCCATACGTGGTATGTCCAATCACTGCCTGTGAGCATTTTAAAATTGAAACTTCGTATTCTTTCAATTTTCCAAAGAATGAAGTAGACTCAAGGAGTCATCATGGGAAAAGGACACCTAGGCCATAGTTAATTAATATCTACAATATAATAATAAAATAAAGGGAAAACACACTTAGATTTTAATTATTATTTTTTTAGTTTATGTAAGATATTATTTATTGTTGAATTAATTGTATGAAATGTTTAATTAATAAATTTCAACAACAAAACTTTACAACTCTTTAATTAAACACATAGCTAAAGTAGATTATATATATATATATATATATAATGAACGATTTTGATGATGCAATACTAATGACTTCAACGCACATTTATAGCGTAATATAAAAGGACTTTGAAGTAAAACAGATTTAAAGACAAGCTCAAGTAAGAAATGGTGATACAAGATCTTATAGTTTAGGAATCTTAATGTAGGTGGGTTGATATTCAAGTATTCCTAACTCATAAGATTCACGCATGCTCATATAAGTCTTAGGGTCAATTACGTAAATATTTTGAACTGCATATTCTCAATTTTATGTACTAAGACTGGCATACCGATCTCTGATACCGACATACCGGTGTCTCAGACTCATTTTACATGCTCTTTGGAATTAGGCAACTTTATACCGGTCTTCACAGCTGATTGTATAGCTTCTAGAGTCAGAAAATTTTATGTCGATCTCCATATCGGTTTATCTAAGGATTAACATGCTCTATGGAACCAACATGAACCATACCAGTCTCCAAACCGATGAACGTGTATTTTTTACATACTCTTTGGAACCGACATGAACCGTATTGATATCTATACCAGTCAGTAATCCAGTAGTTAGGACGCCTTTAATGCTCAATGGTAACTATTTAATAGTCGTTTGAAATTAACACCGACATACCAGTACCTGTAGACTGGCATACCGGTCACTGTGTAAAAAATTGAGTCTACTCAAAATTTTCACTATAAATCGAGACTCTTTTTCATTTTTGTTGAGTTCTTATACCTTCTAACTTTCCTTGAAAGCTAAAACTGAGAGAAATATAAAATCTTCTCAATCATTTCATTTTCATCATTTCATAAGCTCATTACATACATCTTCATATATATCTTAATGAGTTTAAATATATTTGGGCAACACACTCATATTCAATCTTTGTAACCTCAGTGAGTTCACAAATAGTATTGTAAATATTTTTATTCTTCAAACACTTGTGTGAAACCCCTTGTGTGAGCGGTGAGTACTCTCTGAGGTGGATTTGGGTAAATATTAGAGAGGAGTCTTGGATCAAAGACCTCTCGGTTGTGAAAGTTGTTGAACTTAGTGGAACTTTCAAGGGAGCTTGAAGAAAAGTGAACGTAGACAATAGTTTTGGTCGGACCATTATAAAATATATTTTTTATTTCTCTTCCCTTAACTTATTTATTTTCCCATTGTTATAGTTTTGAATTTATTAATTGTGATATTTAGTAAAGCTTGCTCTAGCAATAACTTAAAATTGATAAGAATTTAAAATTCTTATTTATTTTTAATTACTCAATTCACTCTCCTTATTGGGTATAATTATTGTAGTTTACTCAATACACAATTAATAGTTTTTTGATGTGTTGAAATGAATTGCACTTTATAAACCAATCAATAATTTTCTAAAAAAATATAGCCTTCAATTGCCTTCTTGTAACGGAAGTGGAGGAATACTTTGTTCATGCCTGAAAAATTATCAAGACTAACTTTGGTCTTCACTCTCACCAACTTGTTGAAATTATCCTCAAAATACCTTGAGCCCCAAGTGCTCTTCATGTTCATGCGCAAATCAAAATTCCTATAATCCACATATGCTGCCCTGGGCATAATTGAAACATAAGGAGCCAAGCAATTGTACAGCCTCCTGATCCACTCAAAATGCTTTGCCATGTTCTTCTCTTCATATTGCCAATTGTTTAAGAATTGGATTTTGAATGAATTTCCTTCTCGATGAGGAAAATGAATTTTAGATTCGGAGATCTTGCACATCATTCCACCATAGAGATTCTATATCATCAATGAACCTCCTTCTTCAAGTAACCTTTTTCTACAGCCCTTCAAAAGCTGTTTCAGGAATGGGTCTTGAATGTTGATTTTCCCTGGAGAAGGATTTTAGGCAACGTGTTGCTTGGATAACGAGTAATGTATTTTTTCCTTCAGGGGAGGTTTATATTTGGGCTTGATGTTAGACCTGTCTTCCTTACAATCTTCCTTATTGTCGCACCTATTTATGTTTTCTGCGTTTTTGTAGCCAGAAAGTTAATAGATGTCTTTTCACATGACTTGAGAATATCAATAAAGTCATAGTTATTGCTCTCATATTATTTGGTCTTACATTTTTGGAATGTTAAATGGGTCAGTTTTTCTTTTTGAAAACTTCGTGAAAAATCACTTAAATGATATAGTTCAGAAAATCCCTCAATTTTATTTTTGATGTTCCCGAGCAAATAATTATTGGGTGTGACTATACCAATCGGTTTTGTGCAAAATCGATTGAAACACAGTTTATCTGGGCTTGTTTTGTCCTGAAGACGGCGGGGCCGATTACTGCTAGCACAAATATATGGGCAGAGTCGCGAAACATCTTAAAGAGAGCGACCTAATCCGCAACTCAAGCCTACTTCGATTTTTATATTTCTGGTGAACGGTAATATTTTCTTTATTTATGCAAATTGTTCTAACATGCCTTCTGTCATGCATGCTGAAGAGTTCCAGCATGCTGCATGCTGGAACTTGCAGGCATGCAACTGAACTATTCGATCAATTTCGATTTCCTTTCAGCTTGCCGTTGAATTTGAGTAGTCGCTACCTTCTCGCAATAGGTGATTGATTCATAATTTTTCAATACTACTATATATGTATTTTTCATATATTTCAACCATTTCTACTCCCTCTACATTATATGCTATCTAGCTTGCGATAAAGTTTTTAAGATATGTAACATTAGTCATTTTCTGATGTATTTAAGGCTAAAGAGTGTTGTTTAGCTACTGTGTATTTTTCATAGTGATGATGTCTTCGGTCTTCCAAAAGATACAAATGCTGAATCCTTATGAAGAAGTTACCTGTACGATTTTCCTGAATGAATTTCTGCTGGTTTATAACAAAACAAAACAAAACAAAGCATGTATAATTAGCTATGACATTCTTCAATTTAATGCATTTCTTGGTTTCTAAGTTCCCAAATGGAAATTTCTTGAAGAGCTTTCCGCATTGGTTTCTTGCAAGCAGCAAGTTCTTGGGCGACATGTGCCATTGCTGGTCGAGAATTTGGTTTGGAACGCAAGCATGCAAATGCAATTGCTGAAACAAGAACGATATCCTGCACAACTTTTGGATCCACAGGAGGTGAGAGGCGTGGGTCTAATACATCACTCAACTTTATATTTTGATGAGACGAGATGAGTTCTCCAGGATGCTTTCCTATTAATACTTCTAGAGCCACCACTCCGAAGCTATAAACATCACATTTCTCAGTCACAACCATGGTGTAGGCAAGTTCTACAATAACACAGGAGCCTTTATTAGTAATCTTTACACAAATAAAATAAAAAGAAGAACGTTATGTTTTTACCTGGAGCAATATATCCATAAGTGCCGGCTACTAGAGTTCGATTGGATGATTCAGAATATAAAAGTCTAGCAATGCCAAAGTCAGCAACAACTGCTTCCAATTCCGAGTTGAGTAGAATATTGTTGCTTGATATGTCACGGTGCACAATTGGAAGTGTGCAGTTATGATGCAAGTGTGACAAAGCGTAAGCCAAACATAATTCCAAAATCCTCAGTTGCTTTAATCATGTCTTCAAATGTAATTTTACCATCATAATTCCAAATTGAGAACTCATCAGTGCGGCTGGTTTCTATTGTCTCAGCTTTAACTTTCTTCTCTCTTCGTTTATAGAGAAACAAGATTCCAGTAATTACGGTGGATAGGAAGAGCAATTGTAAGCAAGGGAGTCACATTCTTGGGTGATGGCAGTGTATCTTCTGAAGGAGTTGAGATTTCTTCCATTTTTACAAGTTTTCGCTTGATTACAGTAAGAATTTTATCAAAATATTTTTGCTTTCACGGCATTTTAAATTAGGCCACAGTCATCTTCATCCCGCGTGGAGCGCCAAATAACAGTAAGTCAACGTCTTTGTTTTCCACTAGATTTTTATTATTCGCAAAACAAGTCTAACAAATTTATTCCCTTTTTAAATTTGTCTTTTTATTCCTTTTTTTAAAAAAAGAAAAATATTATTATATAATATTACTCCTATTGGAGAATATTTGTCGGAAAATGGCAATTGTGGAGAACTGGAGAAATATATGACGGAAATTTATTTGATAAAATATTGTGTTTTGAAAAAAAAAAAAAATGTAATCTCAGTACATAAATTTTTTTAAGTGTATGTCATTAAAAAAAATAAAATAATTTTGAAAATAAAATAAAGTTAATCTAAACGATTTAAAATTTTTTAAAAATACTTTATACATCTTATGATATAAAGTGTTAAAGAAACGTACTTTAGTGGTGTATGACTCATGATCACATCTTGAGATAATGAATTTGAATAAAAAAAAAATATATTTCTTATAAAAATTTGAAAAAATCAAAAATTTTATCTATTTCACTGGCAGCGCTCACAGTCTTCATCCCGTGTTTAACGCCAAATCTACCCGCGTAAAATGCACCACGCGTAATACACACTAAAGTGAGTCAAAAAAAAAAAAGTGAGTCAAGGTCTTTTATTCCACTAGATTTTGAGAATTGTAGAATATTTATGATCGAACTTTATTTGATAAAAGTATAGTGATTAAAAAGAAAAGGAAACTGTAATTTTAGTACACAAATTACTACCTGTGAGCAATTGCTTGGAAAGTACAGTTTAGGATTGTTTCGGTGGGTTGATCTTAAAGGTTTTAATCAACTTGTCCGCATTGGGTTTGGGTTTGGGTTTTTTTTTTTTTTTTTTTTGGGTCTTTAAGACTTGAATTGTTATCTATTTTGGAGAGTCTCTTCAAACTCAGTTTAGGTGCTTTTGCTTCTGTTAATTGGAGGCCTCTTTCTTTCGTTTTCTTTGAGGCGTTTTCTCAAACACATTGTGGGCATCTGTTTGACAGTGTAATGGATACTGAGGATTTGCTTAACAAGTGTAAGGAATTAAAAATTAGTGAACATGAGGGGATTAAGATCGCCATTAGTAGTAGCATGAAGGAGAAAGGGGGGTGAAGATTGTGGCAGGGTGTCTGGTTGGGAAGCTTTTTCAGTCTAAATTAGTAAACATAGAAGGTTTGCGACGAGTAATGCAGCAACTTTGGAAAGAAATGAAGGAGGTGAAAATAGAAGGGTTGGGAGAAAACATCTTCCTTTTCAAATTTGGCACGGATGTGGATAAGAGGAGGATAATGTCTGGGGGACCATTGCACTTTGATGGGGCTTTATTAGTGTTGAGGGAGCCTTCAGGCATTAGAGATGTAATGAAACATGAGTTTACTCATACATCTTTTTGGGTTCAGATTCATAATGTTCCAATTATGTGTATGGATAGAGACACGTTGGAAGAGATCAGCATCAATATTGGTATGGTAGAAAATGTGTGTGTTTGATGCGGCTGGTGAATGTTTTGGTAGATTTGGGAGAGTCCAAGTTGTACTCACTGCCTTGACTTTGCTTTGGGGATTTTAATGAGATAGTGAATGTCAATGAAAAAAAAGGGGAGCTAAAAGATGTTGGAGGGCTATTGCCGATTTCAGAAACACCATTAAGGAATGCTTGTTCAGTGATCTGGGTTGCAAGGGATATCCTTTTACATTGTCTAACCGAAGATTTGGTTCTAATCTGATAGAGGAGAGGCTGGATAGATTTTTCTGCAATAAGGAGTGGGCACAAGTTTTCTATGTTGGACATGCTACTAATATTGATTCATGGAGTTCTGACCATTGTCCAGTGATTATGGAGGTGAAGGAAAGAAGACAGCTCAAAGATTATAGAACTGTCCAGCCTAAGAGAATCCATTACGAAGATAGGTGGAGCTCATATGAGAGATGTAAAGAAATAATTAAGAGTGAATGGCAGGGGATATGAGGAAGAAATAATGTGGACAAGGTTCAAAGTTTCAAAGTAGCAGCTGGTAGAGTGATGGAAAGTCTTCATGCCTGGAGTAAACAGGAATTTAAAGGGAGAAACAGGAAGATGGAAGCACTGCTAAAGGAGTTTAGATCTTGTAAGGATAATATGAGACATTACAAAGAGGGTGAGGAAATCAGAAGAATCGAAGGTTTAATTGATAAATGGTTGTCTGAAGAAGAGATTTATGGAAACAAAGATCCAGGGCTGATTGGTTAAAGAGGGTGACAAAAATACTAAGTTTTTTCATCAAAAGGCGTCAGCTAGAAACCGAAAAAATAAAATTCGAGGGGTGATGGATGAGCAGGACCAATGGATTGAGGAGGATGCGGATATTGAACACACTTTTTGCGAATACTTCCAAAGTAATTTCACCAGTTCGAACCCCCATTGGTAGAATGTAGAAGATATCATCAGCAGAATTTCACCTCGTGTTTCATTAGACATCAATAATCAACTGGGGAAGCCATTTACAGAGGAGGAAGTTAGAGAATCCCTTTCACAGATGTGTCCTACGAAGGCCCCTGGGCCAGATGGGTTACAAGCCGGTTTTTTTCTGAGACATTGGGAGGTGGTGGGACCTCAAGTCACAGAGACATGCCTACATGTGCTTAATAAGGGAGGGAACATTGGCCCTCTAAACCATACCTTTATTGCCTTGATACCAAAGATTACAAAGCCAGAAAGAGTATCCGATTTTAGGCCTATCAGCTTATGTAATGTCATTTACCGTATGATCACAAAAACTATTGCCAACAGACTAAAAGTATTTCTTCACCAAATCATCTCACCCACGCAAAATGCTTTTATTCCCGGGAGACTTATTATGGACAATATCATCATAGGCTATGAATGTTTGCACAAGATTCGAAAAACCAACGGGAAAATGGTCTGGTTGCGCTCAAGCTAGACGTGAGCAGGGCTTATGATAGAATTGAGTGGTGTTTTCTGGAAGCGGCTATGCTAAAACTGGGGTTTTAACAGAGATTGGGTGAAGTTGATAATGGGGTGTATTTCAACCGCTTCCTTCTCGGTTTTGATCAATGGGACAGCTAGGGGGTTGATAATTCTGCAGAGGGAGCTTAGACAATGATGCCCTTTATCACCCGACCTCTTTATCCTATGGGCCGAGGTTTTTTCACAGACCATTTTAAGTGTCGAGGATCAATGATTATTTCGAGGGTTGCGATTCAACGGGGAGCTTTCTATTTCATATTTACTATTTGCAGATGATAGCCTAATTTTTTCCCGCGCTAAGGTCTCCGATTGCCAAACTCTGAAAACCATTTTTGACAGATACTCTGCAGCTTCAGGGCAGATTTTTAATTTTGATAAGAGCTCAATGTTCTTCAGTGATAAGACTAGGCCAGAACAACGAGAGGCTATTAAAGGAATCTTTGGATTAAGAGTGGTGTCTAGATATGAGAAATATATGGGACTGACTGCGATGATTGGTAGAAAGAAGTCGAGCTTCTTTAATGAGATAAGACTCAAAGTCATAGACAGAATCACTAGTTAGCAATCCAAGTTTTTTCGAGTGGGGGCAAGGAAGTTCTTATTAAAGTAGTGGCCCAAGCAATACCAGCGTATGCTATGAGTGTCTTTAAGTTACCTTAATGTGTTTGTGATGATATTCAGAGGGAGATTGTGAGGTTTTGGTGGGGGTCAAATAAACACAAGAAGAAAATACACTGGGTTAAATGGGAAAAATTGTGTTTTGTGAAAGTCCGAGGAGGGTTGGGGTTCAGGGATCTTTTATCTTTTAATCAAGCTTTGGTGGCTAAACAAGGTTGGAGAGTGATTCATGAGCCAAATTCCTTAATGGCCCGAGTTCTAGAGGCAATGTACTTTCCAAAATTAGATTTCCAGAGAGCAAGTTTGGGCTTTAATACATCCTTTGTTTGGCGGAGTTTGTTGTGGGGAAAAAAGCTTCTTGAGAAAGGGTTACGATGGAGAATAGGAAATGGAAAGAAGGTGAAGATTTTTTAAGACAAATGGATTCATAGGCCAAGCCTATTCAAACCAATTTTGCCCTCAACAATCGGGGGTGAGGCCACTGTGGCCGAGCTGCTGACAGAACAACACTGGAATGAAGATGTTATTCGAGGGAATTTTCACCGAATAGATGCTGAGGAGATTTTAAGGATTCCGTTACCTGGTGAACCAAGAGAAGACCACAAGCGCTGGCATTTTGATAAAAAAAAAAAAACAGTATTCAGTGAAGAGTGGGTATCAGTTGGCATGGAATGATAAGTTTGCCTTGGAACCAGGCAGCTCGAAGAGAATGTGGGAGCATTGGAAGCTTATTTGGGCCAGTGCGCTTCCTGCAAAGGTGAAGATTTTTATTTGGAGAGCAGTGGTTAATATGCTTCCCACATCAGAAAATCTTTGGAATAAAAGAATTTCAGAAGACTCTCATTGTTCTCGGTGTGGTGCTTATTGTGAATCATATTTTCATGCTTTGTTTGGGTGTAAGGAAGCTAGAAAAGTTTGGAGGTTATTCCATGTTTTTTCGGTGATCAATAATGATGGCACAACAAGCTTGCTGGACGTGATGACAGAGCTGGTACGATCAGAAGGTGAGGCAAGACTATAATTGTTTAAAGCTATTTGTTGGGTGATTTAGCATGTTCGAAATCAGAATATTTTTGAAGGTATTAGATCTTTTGCAAAAGTTGAAGCAATGGTGGAATCGTGTAAGGTTTTGTCGATATCATAGTTGAAGTTGCCAAACAAGAGGCTTTTGCCTGAAGACCGAATATGGAAGCCTCCTCCGGAAGGATGGATTAAAATGAATACTGATACGGCAGTAGAATTTTGTACCTGTAAGGCTGGTCTGGGGGTGGTGTTTAGAGATTCAAAGGGAGATGTGGTGGGGGCTGCTGTTAAAAATATTACTTTCAACGGGGACGTACAAGTTGCGGAAGCTGAAGCTGTTAAGTTTGGCCTCCAAGCTGCGGAAGATCTAAGGTTGCGTCATTTGGTGGTGGAAACTGATTGTAGTCAGGTTGTGGATTTGACCTATAACAGGAAGGGCACTTTGACAGAAACGTGGTGGATTATTGAAAGATATTTTAAGAAAGTTAGATAATTTAGATAGACATTTTATTTGCTATGCTTCTCGTTTTTGCAATGTTATTGCTCACACTCTTGCGAAATTGACAACTAGCATTTATTACCCTGTTATTTGGAAAGACAACTTTCCTTCAAACATTAAGTGTATTTTCACTTCGCTTAAGTAATGATATTTCTCTTTCTGTCAAAAAAGGATATGTTTTGGAAAATTAAAACTTTGTATTAATTTTCCAAAGATTGAAGTGGACTCATGGAGTCATGGGTAGGCATGACAAGGAGACCCGAATCCGGTCTGGATTCGCATAGACCCAGACGATTCGGGTCAGGATTAAAAAATCCGGACTCGAGTCTTAAAAATTCGGATCCAGGCGAATCTGGATCCAGATCCGAGATCGCACGAGTCCGGTCCGAATAGGGTCCGAAAAAAATAATAAAAAATAAATATAATAAATTAAAATATAATGAAAAATATAAAAAATTATGCATATATATATATATAATATAATAGAATATAATTAAAAAATATAAAGAATTGAAATAAAACTAATAAAATTTACAAAATCCAAATATAAATATAAAATAATGCAATTAAAAATTAAAAAATAATAAATCGGGTATCCGGAACCGGACAGGGTAGACCCAGGTCCGGACTCGTGTCTATTTACCCGGGTCCGGAACCGGACCTATGCTAATAAAAATGCTTCCAGATCCGGACCCGAGTCCGGAACCAGATTTTGTCATCCCTAGTCATGGGAAAAAGGACACTTATGTCATAATTAACTAATATCTATAATCTATATAAAATACAGGGAAAACACATTTAGATTTTATTTATTTATTTTAGTTTTGCCAGTTTATCTACCTGAAAATTATCTAATATTCGAAAAAATACTCAATTTGAGAAAATATCATCTATGAATCTAAAGTTATAAAAAATGGTTAATTACCACCCAAAATTTTAGAAGTTTTATCATCTATTAATCAAAAAAAAAATTCTCGTTTTGAGAAAATGGAATATATATATATATATTCCATTTTCTCAAAACGAGAATTTTTTTTTTAATATCATATAATTTTCAAGTGGAGATATGACAATTTCCTTTTTAAACTACTTGCTACATCTGCAAGTCTAAATGGAAATGTAATCGAGAAAAATGCAGTTTTTGGATTATTTGATTATTGTAACTTCACTACTAGTAGTTTTAGTAATAATTATGTAGAAACAATATGCAAAAGTACATCACGAATAAAATGGGAAATTTGGATTGAGTTTCGAATTAAGTCACATTTTTAAGACGTTTCGCGACTCTATCTAAAATTTGTGCTAGTAGTATGTCAACATCACCATCCTCAGAATAAAACAAGCTCAGAAAGCATTTTGTCTCAATCTATTCTGCATAAAATCAATCGGTATGTTTATGCCTAAAAATTTTTGCTCGAAAACTCAAGAACAAATAAGAACTGGAGAGGAAAAAAATATTATGCCTCTTGGCCTATCTATTGCTAATGTGAAACCTCTTTATTTATTATTTATTTATTTTTTAATTTTTCCATTCTATCTACCTGAAAATTATCTAATGTTCGAAAAAATACTCAGTTTTGAGAAAATATCATCTATGCATCAAAGTTATTAAAAATGGTTAATTACCATCCAAAATTTTAGAAATTATATCATCTATCAATCAGAAATTTAATGGATGTTAGAAAAAATACCCAGTTTTCAAGAACTTTAGGTGATAAATATTTCTTTTTAAGAACTTTAGGTGTCCATATGTCATTTTCTCAAAACGGGGTATTTTTTGAATATCAGATAATCACTACAATAAAATATGAAATTACTGATCGAAATTACCGACCGAAAATATTCGATCGGTAAATCTTCATATTTACCGACTGAATTCCGATCAAAAAAGATAAAAATAATTTTCGACAAATTACTGACCGAATATTCAGTAGGTAAATATCGCGCTAAACATTAATTTGGCACCATTTTATAGCGCCAACAAATACTGATTGATTATTCGGTCGGTAACTACTAAAAATAGAGACCGAATATAAACTGGTCACTAAAATAATATTAATTATAAAAAAATAAAAAAAAAAAATTAGATAGTTTACCGACTGAATTAAGTTTTAGTTAGTAACTTAAATATGTAATCGACCGAATTTAGGTCGGTCGGGAAAAAAAAAAAAAAATAATATATATATATATATATATACACAACTACTACTACTGCTACTACCACCACTACTACTAGGGTTCAGGATCTGACTTTCAGATATTGGGTTCGAATCTAGGGATTGTATTTCTTGTACGAGTCTGGGATAGTTGGTGGTTTTACTTGCTCCGCTTAAGCCTGAAAAGGGTGGTTTGGATGTGAGGTTTCTAACGATTCCAAAAAAAAAAGAAATAGCTTCGGGCCTTTTTCCATGGGTGATTGATCACATTGAAGTTAGTAGTATAAATGTCTTAGTCTGTTTGTAACATGCTATTGTATATATTTCAACTATACCTTTTAAGCTTATTGTTCCCAGTAGATTGTTTCTCCATGTAATATCTCATCTTGTAATACCATTATTATTTCATTATCAAAACCGAACAAACACACTCACCCACCTTAACCTTACTAACTCCATAACATTCAACAAATATTTTCATTATCAACAAACTTTAACTTTTGAGAGTTTTAAGTTGTATTCAAGAGGAGAGAGTGGGGTGTGTCATGAGCAAATTCCAGAGAGAATTGAGAGAAAATTCTAGGCAGTTTATAGAGAAAATCTGAAACCAGTTGAGAGAAAATCTAGAGAGAGAAAATCTAGAGAGAGAAAATTCTCGTTTGACGTCGTCCAATCTCCTTTTTCGGTGAGTGACCATATTTTGAGAATGCCTTTGATGAGACGAATCCAACGGCATCGGTTCGCTGCCTTAGAAGATTCCTTACGAGCCGCCACGCGCGCTTTATTGTTTCTTCATGTGCCCCACTCACCACCGCGCGTCTACGAAACCTCCATGACATGAATCTTCCCCTCATCGAGATACATAGTGTGGACCCTTTGTTTCCAAGAATCGGACCTTTGGTTGTTAAGAAACGATCCAAAAAACGATCCAAAAAATGGTAGTTATCGTCGTTTAACTGATCATCGGTAACTACCATTCTTCAGCCCTCACCATCACCATCACTGTGATCGTTATGACGTATATTGACCAGCGGTTCCTTCGTTATGAGATTTGAAGGTCTTTGGAGTTTGGAAAATATTTGTTACCATTTTGGGGGTATAAATGTAAGAATTTGAAATTTTTGGACTTAATTATATATTGACATGATTATTAGGGTAAATCTCTAAATTATGTTTTTCAGAGATTAATAAGTAATATTTGAGAGTTTTCGGACTATATGGACAACGTAGAAAAGTTTTGGGATTAAAATGAAAATTTTGAAAGTTTAGAGGTAAAATCATAATTTTGGAAAAGTTGAGGGACCTGTTGTGATATTTTATATCGCACCGCAAGTATACAGTGTTAAGTTTTAGTATAAATCAATGAAAGAGTGTCGAGCCCACAGGAATTGTGTTAATTCACGCTAAATACTACAATTGAGAATCTTATATTTATTTAGAAAATAATTAATAACGATTTAATTAAATAAATACATATAAAATAGTTATATAGGAGGAACCGATACGATAGAGACTCTGGAGTATGATTTCACCTTGATATCCCTTATGCATTTATCATGTATAATTGTTCAGTTATTTATTGTTTATAAGTCAAGAATCCTAAGTATTCACTTCATCTCCCGAGTATCAGTGAAAAGATCTTCAATTAGAGACTACGATATCCCTATAAAAATCCAGTAATTAACAACTCATTAGGTCTTGTGATTCTATGTTAATGACTTCAAAGGAATTATATATTCTCCTGAACTCTATAGAATCCTAGGTTATATTCTCTAGATCTATTCAACATCCTCTCTCCCGAGTGATAGATTCTAAACATGCATCATCTTAATTTATGGCCAGCAAATAAGAAGCATTAAATTCAAAAGAATATAAATAAATTGAAATATAACTTCATAATAAAATTGACAAACAATACAAAGGTTCAAGCATTAATTACATCATTCTCCAGAATTAAGGAGTTAGTTCATGACTTAAAGATAAAAAACAATAAAAACATGTCATAAATCTAATGGAAATCATTAGCGTTCTAAGAAAGAAACAAGAAGATAAAACTTAAATTGAATCTCTTCCTCTTCGGACGTCACCATCTTCGTCTCCTCTTGTCGTTCTTCAATCCTCCTTCTTAGATCTCTCTAAAAATACGTATTTTGTGTTTTGTGTTGTGTATTAGCCTCCCCGTTTGCTTTGGACGAACTTATTTATTTATAATAAAGCCTTGAGCTCATTGAGCATGTAAAAACCCTAAAATTAGTGATTTTGGGTGTTCCGCAGCGCCGCAGCGCCTGGACTTGGGCACTGCGGTGCCAAAGCCACTGGACTTTTGTATGGGGACATGCAGGTGTCGTAACGCCAAGAAGTTGGGCACTGCGACGCCAGTGATTCTTTTCACTGGTTCCTACGTTTTGCGTCATGCTCCTCCCACGTGCTTCTGATGCGTCCATATGGTCCTAAAACACATACAAATGCCTCAAGATCCATGTATCAATGCTTCCTACAAATAAAACATGAAATAACTACAAAATACATTAAATGATACAGAAACTAACAAAATAGTAAGCTAAGAATAACAAATAGTAAGCTAAGAATGCAAGAATAAGTGGGTATAAACCACACTTTTCAAACCCCCCCAAACTTAAGATTTTGCTAGTCCCGAGCAAAAGACAAAATAAAAACCAAATAAATAAAATAAATAATAAGTAACTAAGCCACTTTTGTAGGGATCACGATTGCATTTAGCGTATGCAACAAGCTTTTAAACCCATAGGCGGCCCTAGTGGAAGAGTTATAGTCTCATGAGGGCTTACAGCGACGACACCCACAAACGTCATTCACACAAAATCATACAAAATATAAAACAAATAAAAAATAAAATAAAATAATCCTGATAGTTAAGCATAAAATTATACTGAAGGAATGTTTATCAATGAAATCAAAGAACCTTTAAAGTACGCAATTGCGACTCAAATCCAAGTTCTTGAATAAACCATCTAAGGCAGACTCACAGTGTGTGTGTGTAAAGGTTCATTCATAGCTCGACTTCTAAGTAAGCTAAGTCAATGATTTCATCTCAAAAATTGAGATCCGGTGGGTCAAACTAACCTAGATATCTCAAATTTATTCTGCATTTTCCTTTCTTTGCCAAGTATGGTATGATTTTATTTTCTTCTCTTTCTTTTTTCATTTTGTTTTCACCTTCATTTTAAGGTAGCAGTTATCCTCATGGTGGTCCTAACACTCACCCATGGGTAGCTTCATACTTATCGGTTATATGTGGTTTCTTTTTTCTTATCATACCATACATCATAATACTAGCATATTTAGATAAATATCTAAGCAAACAGTCATTTAACGGCAAAAAATTTCTTCAACTAGTCACTTTGCCAACTACTTAGGTTCTTACTGCTAAAACCCTATTGTTAAGTGCTTACGAGTCTAACCTTGATCACCTACTCAAGACATTAGATAAAAATCAATTGAGACTTATTGTTTCTAAAATTTCATTTAAAGCAAACAAATTCATCATTAGACTATGCTTTACTATCAAGGAATAAAAATATTTTTTAAAAAATTAACAGGAATTACTACATGCACACACCCTCAAACTTAAAATTTGCATTGTCCTCAATGTAAGATAAATATAGAGAAACAAGAGTGATGAACAACATTATCGTGCATGGAGTTGATCAGGCTCCTACTGTCAGAATTTGGTTACGCGTGCTTTGTGTGTCTCGTGCTACCTGTATAAATAGCATGCAAAACGAATAAATAAACAAATAGCACACAATAAAAAAATACTAATAAAATAAATGCAAGGGTTGCCTTCCCGCTAGCGCTTAGTTTAACGTCTTCATCCAGACGCAACCACCCAAATGGTCATGGTGAATTCTTCTTTGGTATCCACTGGTTGTTGTGATATGAAAACATAGCTTGGCAGGCTGTGGCAGTTTATCCAAATACCCATTACTGTTGCTTAGTCATGGAGGACATAATCTGCTCAATTTGTGTTTCTAACGAATTCATTGTTGCCCCGATATTTTCCATATGTGTCTCAATATTGTTCAGTCTTGACTTATTCTTCTCAAAACTTGCTGAAGTATTAGCAACAAATGTGCTCATGAACTATTCTAAAGAAGATTTTTGCCCAGCTCTTTGATAGTCAAAGCTCGATGAAGGTTGCAATGTATTCTCTGTATTAGCATATGACAGGTTTGGATGATAACAGTTAGGCACATGATTGCCTCTATAGTTGTTGATGTTCTGATTGTTCACATACTGGACTTGCTCAAAGTTCGGGTCTCCTTCCAATAATCACATATTTGTATCTGCCACTGATTCAATAGATGCTTGTGCTCATGGATTTGTGAGGGTTGTTGCTTGAGTAGATAAGGTGGAAATCTGAGTTGTTAGTGCCACAATAGGGTTCACTTCATATATTCCAGCCACTTTGGTCACCGTAGTGTGTTCACTTGGCCATTGAAAATGGTTAATGGCCATTTCTTCTAACAGATTGTAGGCATCCTCAGCTGATTTCTTGAATAGAGATCCCCCAACAGCTGCATCAACCACACTCTTATTCGGACCATTCAGCCCATTATAGAACAACTAATTCTTGACCTAGTATGTATAATCGTGTTGTGGGCATCTTCGGAGTAAATCCTTAAAGCGCTCTCATGCTTTATACAGAGTCTCAGTTTCTAGCTGCTTAAATATGCTAATTTCTGCCCTCAGTTGAGCTAATATAGCTGGTGGAAAGAATCTCTTAAGAAATTTCGTGGCCATATCCTGGCATGTCATGATACTCCCCATCTGTATTGATTGAAACCAATCCCACGCTTTATCTCATAAAGAGAATGAGAATAAGCGTAACCTGATAACTTCTTTACTCATGCCATTCATCTTTATAGTATTTGCGATCTTTATGAACATCCTTAAGTGCATGTTGGGATCCTCTATAGCTGAACCCCTAAACTGATTTCTTTGTACCATGTTGATCAATGCAGGTTTTAACTCAAAATTATTGGCGTTGATTGGTTGATGGGCAATCCCAGAATAAGTATCATCTATGACTGACTTGAAGTGATCTCTGATTGCCACATGGCGTGGATTATTCTCTCTGTTTTTAGCTGTAATTGCTTCTTTTTCAATTTTCATTTCTTTCCTTAGTATCCTCGTTATTCTTTCTACTTCAGGATCAAACATGAGCAAATCAAGACTTGTTGATCTTCGTATTCACTGAAGCACTAAAAAAATAAACAAAATCAATAACAAAAATAATAACAAAACAAAAAATTAAAAAAGAAATAAAAAAATCTAAATTAAATCTAAGATTACTTGGTAATAATATTAATATGAATTAAACAAACAATCACTGACAACGGTGCCAAAAAACTTGTTGTGATATTTTATATCGTACCGCAAGTGTACAATATCAAGTTTTAGTATAAATCAGTGAAAGAGAGTCGAATCCACAGGGATTGTGTTAACTTGCACTAAATACTACAATTGATAATCCTAACTTTATTTAGAAAATAATTAATAAAGATTTAATTAAATAAAAAAAATAAAAAATAGTTATATAGGAGGAACCAATACGATAGAGACTCTAGAGTCTGATTTCACCTAGCTATCCCTTATGTATTTATCATGTCAATTAACTTGTTCAGTTATATTGATTATAAGTCAAGAATCCTAAGTATTCACTCCATCTCCTGAGTATCAGTGAAAAGATCATCAATTACAAACTTCGATATCCCTATAAAAATTTAGTAATTAACAACTCATTAGGTATTGTGATTCTATGTTAATGACTTCAAAGGAATTATATATTCTCCCGAACTCTATAGAATCCTAGGTTATATTCTCTAGATCTATTCAAAATCCCCTCTCCCGAGTGATAGATTCTAAACATGCATCATCTTAATTTATGGCCATCAAACAAGAAACATTAAATTCAAAAGAATATAAATAAACTGAAATATAACTTCATAACAAAATTGACAAACAATACAAAGATTCAAGCATCGATTACATCATTCTCTAGAATTAAGGAGTTAATTCATGACTTAAAGATAAAAATAATAAAAAATACCATGAATCAAATGGAAATCATTAGAGTTCTAAGAATGAAACAATAAGATAAAACCCGAATTGAATCCTTTCCTCTTCGGACGTCACCGCCTTCGTCTTCTCTTGTCGCTCTTCAATCCTCATCCATGGATCTCTCTAAAAATATATATTTTTTATTTTGTGTTATGTATTAGCCTCCCCATTTGCTTTGGATGAACTTATCTATTTATAATAAAGTCTTGAGGTCATTGAGCATGTAAAAACCTTAAAATTAGTTATTTTGGGCATTCCACAGCGCCGCGGCTCCTAGACTTGGGCGCTGGCGCTCCCAAAGCCACTGGACTTTTGTATAGGGACGTGCAGGTATCATGGCGCCAGTGATTCTTTTCACTGATTCATGCGTCCTGCTCCTCCCGCGTGATTTCGATGCGTCCATATGGTCCTAAATGCCCTAAGATCCATATATCAATGCTTCCTACAAATAAAACATGAAAGAACTACAAAATTCATTAAATGATTTGGAAACTAAGAAAATAGTAAGCTAAGAATGCATGAATAAGTGGGTATAAACCACACTTATCAGAAACTGATCATAATTTTATATTTTTCATATTCTTAACATGGTTATAGACATATAAAAGACTTTTGCATGGATTGAGGTAAGTTGATGAGCGGAAAATATATCAATATTTACCACCACTTTGACCTAATATTTTGTTTAGTTTCTCGAGTTTGATGAACTTTTTGATGTGTTTTTGTGTATTTTGCAGATAAATAAAGTTTTGGGACTCAATGGAATCAACTCGAGGCTAAAACGATGAAAAAAGAAAAAAAGGGAAAATCATTGTTCACGCATCGCGACACACACACTTTTCTACGCCGCGAAGCGCCTCAATTAGGCAGCATGCTGACACACTTCATCACTGACATCATCACTGTATTTTTATTGCTCTCGCGTCGCGATGTGTATAACCTTCTGCGTCGTGACGTATCGAAGAAACGCGTACACGTGTCAATATCTCAATAAGCCGCGTACACCTGTCAACAATCAACGCGCAAGCCTCTGCGTCGTGACACGTAAGCCCGAATTTTGTTTATAAATTGAAGCTGATTTCATTTAGAAAATTCTTAATTTCCTTAGCTTTCTTGATAAGGAACTGAGGATTGTATCTTGTTTATATATATTTATAGTATTGTATTTTTATTTTTAATAGTAGTAATAATAGTTTGTTTGTTTTATCTTTCTTTTATGTTTTGTAGTTAATTTCAGTTGGGGAAAGGTAACTTTTATTATGATAATTTAGATTAATCTCACTTATATTATAATATATAAATTATCTTAAAACCTAACTTAATTGGATACCGTCTTTATAGTCGGTTGGACTTAATTAAATTAATTTTAACCTGACTTAATTGGATACCGACTTTATGGTCGGTTGGAATTAATTAAAATATGACTTGATCAGGATAGCGTCTATATAGTCGGTTGGTAATATAATGCAAATTTAGATATTTTAATAAGGGAGATTTCTAGATTTGAAATATCAAAGGTGGATCCCCTTTCCCCCGTATTTTATTTTAATCTATGGAAGTGATGAAACATAATATTCACGAGTTTAATAATTGATTTTCTAATATAATGGGTAATACGTTAGGCTTGTT